>JADRCD010205245.1:0-31979 GCA_019843815.1 Montemys delectorum | reverse complement strand
CTCTCGGCCACGTGCTAACACTCTTCTCCACTGAAACCTCTTTGGCCATGCCTGCACAGTTCAAATGTAACCCTCAGCACCAATGTATCCTGTACTCCTTCTAGGGTGGCCCACACAGCCCCACTTAAACCATTCCACTGCTTTCCAAATACAAAACCCCAAAAGCCCAGTTTCATGAGGTCCCATTTATTTATTTTTTTAGATTTATTCATTTGCTTTTTTAATGTTTGTTTGTTTTACATATTTGAGTACACTCAATAACAACAAATAATCCAATTAAAAATCAGGGTACAGATCTAAACCAAATTCTCAATAGAGAAATCTAAAAATCCTCTTGTAAAGGTATGGACTCAGGAGTTCACTTAACTGTTTACCTGAGAGTGTGTTAAAAGGTTTATCTATTAGTAAGAGCAATGCCTAAAACCATTACAAATGTCAGGCTATCTAGCCAGTCAAGAAAGTGAAGGAAACATGATGATCTGAGAAAGCCTGTTTCCCTAAGGGGAAATATATGAAAGGTCATTCGTCTTAGTCAGGGTTTCTATTCCTGCACAAATATCACGACCAAGAAGCAAGTTGGGGAGGAAAGGGTTTATTCAGCTTACACTTCCACATGGCTGTTGATCACCAGAGGAAGTCAGCAGGTCAGGAAGCAGGAGCTGACACAGAGGCCATGGAGAGATGTTCCTTGCTGGCTTGCTTCCCCTGGTTTGCTCAGCCTGCTCTCTTATAGAACCCAAGACTTCCAGCCAAGAGATGGCACCACCCACAAGGGGCTTACCCCCTTGATCATTAATTGAGAAAATGCCCCACAGCTGGGTCTCATGGAGGCACTTCCCCAACTGAAGCTCCCTTCTCTGTGATGACTCCAGCCTGGGTCAAGTTGACACACAAAACCAGCCAGTACAGTCATATATGGAAAAGAAATAGTTGAAAAAATTAGAGAGAACACAATATGGCCGTTTATGTTACAAGAAAGATAGAGTCCCTGAGCCATCATCTGAACACATTTTATTAGACTAGAAGGATGAGCTATTTGAAAATATCACAAGATGGCAGGCCACAGAAAGGAAGATAAAAATTACTCATATTAGACAATTATTGACTTGACAGTTTGTCTTACTCCAGGACAAGGCAGATTTGTCCAATTCAATGACCTGGGTATCTATAATGATATGACACCCCGAATACTTTTAATTATGATGTCGTGCCAGACAACAGAAGATTTAAAGCAAATGACAATACTCAAGCAAAAGCCAAGGAGTAACTATCCTCCACTCAGGGCTTGCCTTGTAGAGCTGGGAATGGAGCTTGTGGGAGAGCAATTATGCCTTGGGAAATTATAGTTTGGTTTCTTTCAGAACACAGTCATTTTGTACCTAACCTCCCAAAGATGTAATGTGGCCATATGTTAAACCTGGGAATTACAATGAGTAAGATTAAATCCATAATTGTCCAATCAAAGCACACTTTATTTTGGGGTGCACGAAAATAACTGGCCATTCTGACTGTCTCTCCCTAAGCAGAAATTTTAGAGAGCAGCCCCTACCAATCTCTTGAGGTCATTTTTATAGGTGAGATCAAAATGTTCAGAGGGGCAAGAGAGTTGGCTGTTATACATTGTTAGAAAGATACGGGAACAGGGTAAAAATATATACCGCGTCAATGTGGTAAAAATATAGACTGCGTCAATGTGGTCACAGGTCAGTGTAGGTTGAAGACATGTCCTGCAGCTTACATTGGATGTAGGAAACAGAAACTTATTCTAAATGACAAATACAAACCTTACCTTGAAGGATTTAACACAGAACAAACAGGGACTCTTATTCTTTAGCTTCAAATATAAACCTCAACCTGCACAGGACAGAGAGGAACTTACTCTTAGCTGCCCTAACTCCAAACAGAAACCTTAACCCACAAGATATATTGTTCCAGTTTTGGTTTCACACATGGACATTACAGCTTGCAATTGTTTCTTGTAATTTGTCCCCACAAAGAGGGTTTTTTTTTCCCCCTTTTCTTTCTCCTTTGACTCGATTGTCTCTACAAACACACAAAGGAAGTAACAAAGCAGTGATCCTCTGTAACTCACGAGTGAGAATACATTAAGGAGGAGAAAATGGAAAGGGAAAAATGAAAACCCTGGTTATTATTAAAAGATGTTATTTTGTTTTAATTCTGTCTCTGTGTATGTCAACATGAGACTGTTGGTGACAATAAAAGTCCAAAGAAAAGGCCAGGTCAAGGCTGAAGAGATAGCTCAATGTTTAAGAGCACTGACTGCTCTTTCAGAGGACCTAGGTTCAATTTCCAACCCACACGGCAGCTCACAAGTGTCTGTAACTCCAGTTCTGGGAGATCTGACACCCTTACCCAGACATGCATGTAAGCAAAACACTAAGGCATATAAAATAAAAGTAAATAAATCATTTTTTAAAACAGAGGCTGTTGGGCTTGGAGTTGCAGGCTCTTTTGAGTCACCTGTTGTGAGGTCTGAGAACAAATCCCATTCCTCTTTTAGTGAAGCAAACACTCTTGACTACCCAGCCATCTCTCCAGACCCAAGGCAAACCTTTATTATCATTTGTTTTCTTAATCTTGGACATTCTGACTCATGAAAGATAAATTAACAAAACTGTTCTAAATTCACTTTTGTAAAAATGTTATTGTCTGGTGTCCTAGGGTGTTAAGCAGTTTGAACACTCTCTTTATTGGTTGCTTTTCAAATTTGAAAGCTTTCTCTGACGCATGGACTTTTTGTCCATCTGTTTGTTTAGGTTTGGGGGGGAAGGGGGAAGTTTTCTCTGTAAATATGGAGATCCTGCTAATAGTTAGGCAGACCAGTCTTAATCAGACTCAGAGCTCCCCCTGCCTCTTCCTCCTGAGTACTGGGAGTAAAGGCATATGCCTATCTACTACTGTCTCTTAATATTAGTGCTTCCCAACAAAGAGACTCCAAATAGCATGTCATAGAAAATAAGGTCTTGGGCTGGTGAGATGGTTCAGCAGGTAAGAGCACAGACTGCTCTTCTAGAGGTCCTGAGTCCAAATCCCAGCAACCACATGGTGGCTCACAACCACTCGTAATGAGATCTGACGTCCTCTTATGGTACATCTGAAGACAGCTACAGTATAGTTATTTATAATAAATTAAATAAATCTTTGGGTCGGAACAAGCAGGGACTTAGCAAGCAGAGTCTACGGGAGCAAGCTAGTCCTACCAGAATGAGCAGAGGTCCTTAAAGTCAATTCCCAACAACCAGATGAAGGCTCACAACTACACTGTACAGCAACAGTGTATACTCATATACATAAAATAAATCTTTTTTAAAAAAGAAAAAGAAAAAAAGAAAAGAAGGTCTTTCTACTACCATCAAGATACATGCCTCACCATCAAAGAAAGATACTGCCACATGTAAAAGAATGGAATAAAACCAACAAACAATGGGTGTTCACATTATTTTTATGTCGAGGTAACACAACTAGTCATGTGGGAAGAGGAACTGTAAAGTGAGAAAACACCCCCATAAAATCTCTCTGTAGGCAACTCTATAGTGAATATTCTTGTTTGCTTTATTTTTTGAGAGAGGATCTCACCTTGGGCTGGTCTAGTACTTGCTAGGTAGAACACACTGGTCTTGAACATGTAGAGAACCAAGAGAACCACGTCTCCCACTACTGACTCCAACATGGGATTAAAGGTATGCACTACCATAACGAGGAATCATTTTCTTGATTAACGATTGATATATATGGGTCCAGCTCATTAAAGACACTGCCACCCTGGGCAAATGGTTCTCTGTGGTATAAAGTAGCAGGCTGAGCTATCTATGAGGAGCAATCTGCTAGATAACACTCTCCCATGTCCTCTGCTTCAGCTCCTGCCTCCAGTGTCTTGCCTTGACTTTCTGCTTTGACTTCCTTTGATGGGGAATGACTGTAATGTGGGAGTGGAAGTGAAAAACAAGTGTTCATTTTCCAAATTGACTGTTATTGGGGTCTTTTATCACAACAAAAGAAACCCTTACTGTGACAAGGGCATACCTAGTATATTACTGGCAAAATGAACTTGTAATAAGAGGATCACTTAGTGCTCATTAGGAGAACCACTCACTAAGAGGAAATTATAATCCTAAAGGTGCATGCCACACATTCGAGTGTAATTAAACTCGTATGTTACTCATGAAAGCTCAACCTTTACAGAGGAAGCTCAATACTGTAGGTGCCTTAAATACCTCCCACTGTAAGCAAATGGTGTGTGATTTGTATAAAAAACAAACAAACAAACAAACCTCTGACATTGGAATTAATAAGATCATGAATAGGTCTTACAGATACCTACAGCCAACTCACCTGAACAATGTAAATTTTTCTCAGACTCAGTTGAACTTTCTCCAGTGAATAGGTGAATAGAAACTTTCTTCATGATCTTGGGCAAGAAAATTCATTTCTGAGGTTCAAGGGCTACTCTTCTTAACCCTGGATCATCATTAACCCAGGATCATAAACACCCTGTCACGTGTATTTATCTATCCACTGAGTAACTGTATTCCCATTTGGTGTGTTTTGATTATATTGGTAGAAAATAGACACATTACAACCCAAAGTGTGAGAAAGTCATGGTTTTTTGCCTCATCGATGATCTTTGAGGTTTCCTAGCAAGCCCTATATATGGTTCCTGTGCTTGAGCCAACACAGAACCTGCTATACTCTGAAATCTTGTGTTTGTTTGTTTGTTTGTTTGTTTGTTGTTTTTTGCCCCTGCCCCCACTTTGGGGCAAAAGGTTGAAATGTACAGAGCAAATGTAAGGTATTGTCTTTGTAGGAAAGTCAGGTAGAAAACATTGGGTATGCGAGGACCTGAGTGACTGCACCCCAAATCCCAGAGCATGTTGTGCTACAATGCAGGAAAATCGCAAAATGGAACAGATTCTTTCCAGAGAGCAAAGATAATATGTTGTTTGTTTTTAATGTTCTGTTGTTTATTTTACTTCCTTGCTTTGTTTGGTTTTTTGGAAATAGTTTTTTGGGTACGGTTGTTTGTTTTAGAACTAGTTCTCTGAACCTGACTTGCCTTCACTTAGTGATTTTCTTGCCTTTGCCTGAGGACTGCAGGATTAAAAATACTTCCCATCTATTGTCCTGACACCTCTCTGCCCACCTTCATCAAACCTGCTGACCTGAAATTATACAAATTAGACTCCTTCCCTGCACCTATCTCCCCTGCCCTTGAGTCCTCTGGGGCATGACCACCTGCATTGAGCAGTCTGCTATCCCTGCTGGACATCCACCTTCCTACCACCTCTCCACCCACCTTCATCAGACCTGCTGATCTAGAACCATACAGCCCAAGGATACCCACAAGTGCCTGCTACACTAGGATCATAGAGGTTGAACTGGACCATCCAGGGACTAAAGCCATCTAGATGGCTAAAGGTCTATGAAAGAACACAATCAGCATCAGCCAGGGCACTATGACACCTCTGAAGCACAGCTACCCCACTACAGAAAGCCCTGGGTATCCTAATACAACAGAAACTCAAAAAAAAATGGCATTAATATCAATATTATAAAGATGATAGAGGCCTTTAAAAAGGAAATGAATAAATCCTTTAGAGAAATACAGGAAAATACAATCAAATAGGTAGAGGCCTTTAAACTGGAAACAAATACAGGAAAATACATTAAAAAAATTAAAAACTAAAATAAAAGACCTGAAAGTGGAAATAGAAGCAATAAAGAAAACACAAACTGAGGGAATCCTGGAAGATGGAAAACCTAGGGAAGAGAACAGGAACAACAGATGCCAGCATCACCAACAGAATACCGGAGATGGGAGTCAAAATCTCAGGTGTAAAAGAAACCATAGAAGATTTTGATATATCAGTCAAAGAAAATGTTAAATATATATATAAAAACAATCCTGACACAAAACATCCAGAAAATCTGAGATACCACGAAAAGACCTAACCTAAGGATAATAGGAATAGAAGAAGGTGAAGAGTTCCAACCCCAAGAACCAGAAAATATTTTCAACAAAATCATAGAAGACCTTGCCCACCTAAAGAAAGATGCCTATAAACATACAAGAAGCTTATAGAACGTCAGTCAGGATGGATCAGAAAAAAAAATTCCTCTTGCAATATAATAATCAAAATACAAAATCTATAGAACAAAGAAAGAATATTAAAAGCAGCAAGGGAAAAAGACCAGGTAACATACAAAATAAGATTTATCAGAATTACACCTAACGTTTCAACAGAGACTCTAAAAGCTAGAAGGGCCTGGACAGGTATCTTTCAACCTCTAAAAAAACCATAGATACTAACCTAGACTACTATACCCAGCAAAACTCTCAATCACTGTAGATGGAGAAAAAGATATTTCAGAACAAATCCAAGTTCAAACAATATCTATCCATAAATCCAGCTCTACAGAAATACTAAAAGGAAAACTCTGATCCAAGGAAGATGCAGAGACCCATAGCCAACTGTAGCCCCAAAGTTGGTAAGAACTCCACAGGAGATAAAAGAGTCAAGTAACCTGAACCCCTGGCGGCTGTCAGAGACTAAACCAACCAAAGAGCATATACACAGTTGTACCTAGGGACCCATGTATGTGTAGTAGGTGTACCGCTCGCTCTTCATGCGGGTTCCTCCAACAACTCGAGTAGTGCCTGTCTCTAAAGCTGTTGCTTGTCTGTGGAATAAGTTCCTCTAACTGGACTTTCTTGTCTGGCCTCTGGAGAGAAGATGTGCCTAGCTCTGCAGAGACTTGATGTACCAGAATGTGGGGATACCGAAGGTGGGGGGGTCGGGGGATGAAGAGGTTGGGGAGGGGGTGTTCCACCATCCTCTCGGAGGAGAGAGGGGAGGGGGAATGGGTGGGAAGGACTGAGCGGGGGATGGGGCAGAAGCAGTGGTGGGCAATGATCATGATTGTTATCGGGATGTAAGGTGAATAAAAACAAATATGTAAGAACTTTCAAAAGAATGACTGCTGAGCGGTGGTGGCTCGTGCCTTTAATTCCAGCACTTGGGAGGCAGAGGCAGGTGGATTTCTGAGTTCGAGGCCAGCCTGGTCTACAGAGTGAGTTCCAGGACAGCCAGGGCTATACAGAGAAACCCTGTCTCGAAAAAACAAAAAACAAAACAAAAAACAAAAAACAAAACAAACAAACAAACAAACAAACAAAGCCTGCTACCAAGCTGGTTTGGTTTTGTTAGAGTCAGGCTTTCACCCTGTAGCCTTGAATGGCTGTGACTACATAAAAGTCTGCGTTCTTCTGGAGGACTAGCACTAAGAACTTGTATCTATACTAGCCTAAAATGCTTTGATACTTTGCGCTGAGGGGGCGTGGGTGATAACAGTTCGCCAATCAGGGCCAATATTACTAGAAGGCACGAACTGCCCAATGACGAGCAGAGAGAGTCACCGTGTGCGTCAGGAAGCTTATTTTTTTAACTGTGCTTAGTAGAGCACATCTTTGTAAGGACCAGGTTTAGGCGACCGTATGTTCACTGATTGCACGCCTCTGACGGAAGACACCTAGACACACCAGAAGCACGGAATGGTGAGTGTTCCTTGGGCTCCTGGAATTCTGGGTGGCAGGATTTGGGACACTTGCTCCTGTGGAGTTCGCCCGGCACCACTTAAGTTTTCCTTGTCTCTCTGCAGTCCAGTGGAAGGTGGAGTCGGGCCCCCGAAATGCCTTTGCCTACCTGTGCTTGAAGTGTGCACCCCAAAGGCGGTCTTGAGACCCGCATTCCCCCCACCCATTTTCTGTCCTGGAGAAGCTGCTTCATTGCAGTCCCCAGAACTTTTGGTGAGTCCTTGCCACGAACCTGCGCCTACCCAGATCTTGCAGCACTGTCGGGTTGGTGACTCTGAGTCCAGACGTGAGTGTTGGGTGCAGTTTCCCTTGTCTTCTACTTCAGTTTGGGCTGACGTAGATTTTCCCGTTACAGCCTTGCATTTCGTCTCTGTCTCCTTCCCTCCCCTGTCGGATCTGCTCTCCCTCAGAGTTGTTCCCCATGCTTCCTGGTTTCCTCTTAACACCTGGTGTTTCCTTTTAACACCTCATCCATTTTGCATTTTTTGTTTTGTCTTGTTTTTCGCGTTTTTTCGTTTGGTTTGGTTTACAAAATGTTAATGCCCAAGAATGTTTTCTTGCTCTCCTGACTGACTGCTCTTTGCCTAAATTTCCAGTCAGAAGAGAGACAGCTCCATTTGCTTCACATTTTCTTTGTTTTCAGTGACTTTATTTTCAGGTTTTCCTTTTGTGGAAAATAGTTTCTGTTTTCCTACACTATATCCCGATTATAGTTTCCCTTCCTCTTATCCTCCCAGTTCCTTCCCACCTCCCCTCCCCTCCCCTCCAGGTCCACCCCCCCTTTTTGTTTCTCATTAGAAAAGAACACGCTTCAGAGATAACAACCAAACATGACAAAATAAAATAAGATACATTTTTTTTAAAAAATCACATCAAGACTGGACAAGGCAACCCAACTGAAGGAAAACAGCCCCAAGAGCAGGCATAATGATTAGAGACTCACTAGTTCCCACACTCAGGAGTCCCATAAAAGTACTAAGCTGAAAGCTATAATGTACACAGCATACTGATCCAAACCCATGGAGGCCCTATACCTACTGCTTCACTCTTTGTGAGTTCATATAAGCCTTGCTTAGTTGATTCAGAGGGCCGTGTTCTGGTGTCTTTTATCCCCTCTGGCTCTTACACTTCTTTCCACCTCCTCTTCCTCCGGGTTCCTTGAACTCTGAGGAGAGGAATTTAATGGAGGCCTCCTATTCAGACTTTCTCTCCAAGTAATGTCTGGCTGTGCATCCCTGTACCTGTTTCCATCTGCCGCAGGAGGACGCTTCTCTGGTGATGACTGAATAAGACACTGATCTATGAGGAGAGCAGAGTATCATTAGCAGTCCTTTTATTGATACTTTTTTTACGACCAGTAATGTATGGTTTTACCCTCTTTCTCTGAGCTATCTCATCTCTGGTTCTTGGTTATCCAAGCATTGTCAGGTGTGGGTTCCATCTCACAGAGTGAGCCTTAAGTCAAATCAGCAATGGTTGGATCCACCCACAAGTTCTGTGCCACTATTGCCCTAGCCTATCTAGAGGACAGGACATACTGAAAGTAAAAGGTTTTGTGGCTGGGTTGCTGTTTCCATTTCTCTTTTGGTACCCATGTTCAGTAAATCCTGTTGGTGTTGTCCTTGGCAATGGAGCCCTGCTGTCAGTTTGTGAAGAGCAATCTATTGTTTTAGCAACACCTGGGTTGTTTGGGGATTTTCCTTAGCTAACAACTCAATTGAATGCAACCCAGTTCCCAATTATTAGAAGATTTCATTAGGATTACCTTCATGTGGGAAGATTGTACTGCACTAGGTTCCATACATCCCTCAAAAGTACCCCCAATTCCAGCAGTATCCCTAAATTTCCTCCCTCAACTTTATCTTCCCTCCCCTTCCCCACTAGATCCCCCTCCTTTCTGTCCCCACCCAGTCTGCCCTGTTACCCTCTCCCTGGGAGATCCATAACCCTCCCACCCTCACCCCTCCTCTTCGCCCAACTGCTCTAGGTCTACAGAATCTCAGAGTAGTTTTGATTTGCATTTCCCTCATGGCTAGGGATGTTGAACTTTTTAAAAGTGTTTCTTAGCCATTTGATTTTCCTCTACTGACAATTCCCTGTAGATCTGTACTCTACATAGAATTATTTCGTTTCTTGATATCTCATTTCTTGAGTTCTTTATATATTTGGATATTAGTTCTCTATTGGATGTGGAGGAAGTAAAAGTCATTTTCCATGCTGTAGGCTGCTGATTTGTGTGAATGATGGTGTACTTTGCCTTACAGAAGTTTTGAAAACATTTATAGGGTCCCATTGATTAACGGTTGGCCTTAGTGCCTATGCACTTGGTGTTCTGTCCTGTGCCAGTGTGTTCAAGGCTATTCCTCACTTTCTGTTCTGTCAGGTTCAGTGTATCTTGTTTTATGTTGAGCTCTTTCATCCACTTTTTGTGCAGGATGATGAGCATGGTTCTTCTATCTGCAGTCTACACATTGACCTCCAGTTGGACCGGCACCATTTATTGAAGATGCTATTCTTTTTTCCAGTGTGTATTTTGGCTTCTTTATCAAAAATCAGATATGTGTGTAGATTTATGTTTTAGGGTACAATTGGATTCTGATGATCATTGTGTTTGATTTTAGGTTAATATCATGGAGTTTTTATTACTATACCCTTGTAGTGCAACTTGAAATCAGGAATATTGAGACTGGCAGTAGTGGTTTTATTGGTCAGTGTTGTTTTAGCTATCTTGGTTTTTTTTGTTGTTGTTGTTGCTGTTGTTGTTGTTATTCTATATGAAGTTGAGAATTTGGCCTTTCTAGGTCCCTGAAGAAAAATGTGTTGGAATTTTGATGGAGATTGCATTGAATCTGTAAATTGCTGTTGGTAGGATGGCCATTTTTACTGTGTTAATCCTACTGATTCATGAGTGTGGACGATCTTTCCATCTTCTGAGGTCTTCAATGTCTTTCTTCCAGAACTGGAAGTTTTTTTTTTATCATACAAGTCTTTCATTTGCTTGGTTAGTTACCCCAAGCAAGGGTTATTTTTTATTTGATTTTTATTTTACTTGAGGCTGTTGTCAAAGATGTTGTTTTCCTGAGTTCTTTCTCAGCCCATTTATCATTTGTATATGGGAGAGGTTCTGATTTTTTTTTTTTTAAGTTAATCTTTTATCTAGCCACTGTGCTGAAAGTGTTTATTAGCTGTAGGATGAAGCCTACTTGATCTGATGGATGATCTTTTTGATGTGTTCTTAGACTCAGTTTGCAAACTTCATTCCATACTCATCATTACAGGTTATATATAGGTCTATTTAAATTGTCTGATCTTGACCGGACAGTGGTAGCGCACGCCTTTAATCCCAGCACTTGGAAGGCAGAGGCAGGCAGATTTCTGAGTTCAAGGCCAACCTGAATTTACAGAGTAAGTTCCAGGACAGCCAGGGCTTTACAAAGAAACCCTGTCTCAAAAAACTAAAAAAAAAAAAAGTCTGATCTTGGTTTAATTTTGGTAAGTGCTACCTGTCAAAAAATTATCCATTTCTTTTAGATTTTACAATTTTGTGGAGACAGGTTTTAAAGTATGCTTTTATGAGTCTGGATTTCCTTGGTGTCTGTTGTTATGTACCCCTTTTATTTCTTATGTCTTTAATTTGGATACTCTCTCTCTGCCTTTTAGTAAGTCTGCATTGGGATTGTCTGTCTTGCTGATTTTCTCAAAGAACCAACTCTTTGTTTCATTGAATCTTTATTGTTCTCTTTGTTTCTATTTTATTGATTTTAGCCCTGAGTTGACTAACTTCAGTTGATAACTTCAATAGTTTTTTCCTTTCTGAGTTAAAGCATCCCGTGTTTGTGTTCCCTTATTCTATTTTTCCCTTATCCCATGATTTTGTCTCTCATATGAATGTCTTTTCATAATTGCAGTAAATTCCTTCACTTTCTAATAATGGACCCTTTATGGCTCTGTTTCATTTTCTAATGTCTCTTATCTCTCTCTCTCTCTCTCTCTCTCTCTCTCTCTCTCTCTCTCTCTCTTTTAAGATAGGGTTTCTCTGTATAGCCCTGGCTGTCCTGGAACTCACTCTCTAGACCAGGCTGGCCTTGAACTCAGAAATCCCCCTGCTTCGGCCTCCCAAGTGCTGGGATTAAAGGCATGTGCCACCACCGCCCAGCTGAGGTGTTTTTCTTATACACAGCAGATGTTGGGTCCTGGTTTTGCATCCATTTTGTTAGTCTGTCTCTTTTTAATGGCGGATTGAAATGCTTGATATGTAGAGGTATCAGTGACCAATTGTTGATGCTTGTTATTTTGGTTGTGGTAGTGGAGAAGGAGAGACAGAAACAGAGACAGATAGACAGAGACTGTGTGTGTGTGTGTGTCCCTTCCTTTGATTTTGCTGGTCTGAGATTATTTATTCCCTGTGTTTTCATAGGTAAGTTAACCTTTATAGGTTGGAATTTTCCTTCTAGGCAGGCCCTTCAGGCTTTTGGAGTCTCCATTGAGAAGTCAGGTATAATTCTAATAGGCCTACCTTTATATTATAATTGGTCTTTTTCCCTTGCAACTTTTAATGTTCTTTTTGTTGTTGTTCTGTATGTTTAGTGTTTTGATTATTATGTTTTGATTATATGAGGGGACTTTCTTTTCTGGTCTAATCTGTTTGGTGTTCCCTATGTTTATAGGCTTGTCCTTTATATTAGGAAAATTTTTCTTTGATGATTTTGTTGAAAATATTTTCTGGACCTGTGAGGTGGGATCCTTCTTCTTCCTCTATTTTTATTATTCTGAGGTTTGATCTTTTCATAGTGTGCCAGATTTCCTGTATGTTTTGTATCAGGACTTTTTCAGATTTAACATTTTCTTTTACTAAGGTATTAATTTTTTCTATTGTATCTTTAGTACCTCACATTCTCTTGTATTCTGTTGGTGAGGTTTGCCTCTGTAGTTCCTGTTTGAATTCATTAATTTTTTTATTTCTAGAATCCCCTCAGTTTGTGTTTTCTTTATTGCTTTTATTTTCACTTTTGGGTCTTGAACAGTTTAATTTATTTCTTCCTACTGTTTGTGTGTGTTTTCTTGGCCATCTTTAGAAAATTTATTTATTTTCTCCCTAAGAACATCTGTCATCTTCATATAGTCAGCTTGATGGTCTTTTCATTGTGCTCCAGCTGTGCCGGATTGACTATTTAGGACCTTCTGTGGTTAGGATAGTTGGACTTTAGTGGAGACATATTACCCTCACTGTTATTGATTGTGTTTTTATGATGGAGTGGAGGCATCTGATGTTGGATGAATTATAGATCCAGGTGCTGATTTCTAGATTTCTCTTTGTTGGATGGGTGTTTTTCTCTTGGTTTCTGGTTTCCCTCCGGACTTTCTGAGTCTGGTGTGTGGGGCGAGTGCAGGGGGTAGCCTGGTAGGAAGTTTTCTTTGGACCTGATAGTTGTGGGCACTGGGGATTCCAGGCAAAATGTGTTTCTGGGTGTTGATAACTGACACTTAGGAATAGGGATAAGCTAGGGGTTTAAAGGTACTCACAGGAAGGAGGAAAGCAGAGTATTTAAGCAGGATCTTCTTATTTAATCTCCTTAGAATGGGCCAGACAGTGAAGAGAGGTCACCCCAGAGGCTCTGCCTTAGCAAATGGAGGTAAGCTTTGAGGGTTGGATCTAAAGGAACTGAAGAAGAGGGGAAGATCTACAGACAACCTGCTTGCCTCCAAAACAGACGTGTGCTTTGGGTTAGCAGAGAATGTTTGCTGGAGTTGGGGTTGGGATAGAGCAGTTAAGTGGGAAGTTAGGAGAGGAAAGGCTATGTGACCCCCAGGATATTTTGGCAGAAAGGAAAGGAAGTCTGCGGCAAGTATTCTATCGCAGAGATAGGGATGGGACCAGAGAATTGGATCTGTAGGAGAGCGTGGAGTAGTGAAGAACTCAGTTCCGTGACCTGTTTTTCTGACCTGCTCAGCTGGCCCGTTCGCAGGCAATGTCTGATGGTGTTGGCAGCTAGGATAATGAGATGAGGTGTTGGAAGGAATGGTGGAGGAGAAGGTAAGTTGGGGATAGGGGTCAGAGAGGAAAGAAAAACAGCAGCAGGTTTTCTGCTACAGAGCTGGGTGAGAGACTTAGAGGATTAGGTTGGAAGAGCAGAGAGGGATGGGTCAGCCGGTACCTCCTACTTGTGGCCCTGGGAGGAATAGTCTGCAGCGATCAGTTTTGAGATTAAAATTAGAAATTTGCAAAGTTTTCCAAACTTGGCTAAATATGGAAAAAAAAAAAAAAAAGCTGACTAGTCTGGTGAATAATTCTGTTGCTGCTCCTTGTTTTGCTGTATGCTGTTTTAAACAGAACGGGTTGGGAGTGTGGATTTTCAAGATTATGGTCTTTGGGAAGGAATTCCATCCTTTAGCCTTTAGATAGTTGGTTTTTATAGGTTGTTTAATTTCTGACCATAGGACACACTTCAGAAAGTTCATAAGAAAGAAGAACAAGTCTACTTCCTACCTGCTAGAGAAAAATGTTTTTAATTTGAAAGTTTACTTGAGTGTGCTGTACATTTATTTATTTATTTATATTTTATTTATTTAAGATGTATTTTTATTTATATGAGTACACTTTTGCTGTCTTCAGACACACCAGAAGAGGGCATCGGATCCCATTACAGATGGTTGTGAGCCACCATGTGGTTGCTGGGAATTGAACTCAGGACCTCTGGAAGAGCAGTTAGTGCTCTTAACCACTGAGCCATCTCTCCAGCCCTGTGCTGTCCATTTATAATATGTTTATTGCACTGGTGTACAGTTACTTTTATTTTTAACATTTCATATATTACCATCTCTTTCTTCGTTTTGTTTTGGGTGACAAGGTCATGGTTCTCTAGTCACAGAACATGTGGAATGTGGCTGTATAGTAAGGGAGTGTATTGTGATGACTTACAGTCTGTAGTCCAACTGACACAATAGGCAGCTGTGAATGGGAAGTCCAAGGATCTAGTAGTTGCTCAGTCCCACAAGGCTAGTGGTTTCTGTAGAAGTAGGTTCCTACAGATGTGCTGGCAACTAAGTACAAGCAGTTGAAGAAGAGTGAATCTTCCTTCTTCCAATGTCCTTATGTAGGTCTCCAGCAGAAGGTATGGCCTAGATTAAAGGTATGCACCACCACGCCTGGATTTGGAACTTGCTTTATACCTTGAACTCAGACATCTGCTTGCCTCAGTCTCCTGGGATTAAAGGCATGTACTGCCTTGCCTGGGCCTAAGCTTTTCATGACCACTGTGCCTTAAGGTCTTTATGTCAAGATCCAGATTAGAAACCTGTGTCATCAAGACTCAAGATCTGGATCACAGGTGTGCCCTCCATTTCTGGATTGTAGTTCATTCTAGAAGTAGTCAATTTGACAACCAGGGATAGCCATCACACCATTCTGCTTGCATACCATATGCACTCTATTATCATCCTTGTGCCACTCCCATGACCCACAGATCTCCTGAAACCTCCTCCATGGTCTCTAAGGAGACTCAGTCCAATTTTGAAACAGATGGGTAAGAAGTCAAAGGTAGAATCCATACATAAGAGAAACAGACAGCATTTGACTTTGTGTATTTGGATTACCTGGCTCAGTATCATTACATTACCCGTTGAATCTATTTGTCTACAAATCTCATTGCAGTTTTTTTCATTGCAGAGTCAAATTCCAATGCCTTTGCATGTGATATGACCATTGTCTCGTCATTGGCTGATAGACATCCAGGCTGATTTCTTTTCTAGACATTGATTGGCACTAAGCAGCGATGATCATGAGTGTGCATATATCTGTTGTAGTGTATGCATTGTTTTCAGTGTATTCGGGGATCTATAATGCTTGGTAAAATAGTATTTCTGTCACTTACTTCTGAGGCAAGTCCACGCTGATTTGCTGTTAATTGCATCAGTTAGAGCCTCTACCGGTGGTCAGTGAAAGTATTCACTTTCCACACATCCTCAATAGGGTCTGAGGTCTTCAAACATGCATGGCAGGCTTTTCAACCTGCTTACCTGTATTCTAGGTGGGTGTGTTGATTTGAAAGTTACTGGCCCCATGGGTTCCCCAGCTTAGTGGAAATATCTGGAAGGAATTCGGACAGGCCTTGATGTAAGAGGTGTGTCACTGGGGAGTGATCTTAGGGGTGTCAAAAGCCCATGCCAGGCACTGTGTCTGTCTTTCTATTTTAGTAGCTAAAACATTCAGCTACTGCTCCACCTCCATGCCTGGTTCCCTCCATGATAATCATTGACTAAGTTTCTAAATGTGTAATCAGCTCTAATTAAATACTTTCTTTACTAATAGCTGCCTTGGCCATTAAGACCTTTCACAGCAGTAGAATAGTAATAACTAAGACTGTACATCTGCCTTTCTTACAAGAAAAACTCAAACTAGCATCCCACAGGTGTTCTAGTGTTTATCCTTATCTCCATAATTGCTTAGAGCGGCCTTCAGTAGCTTCTCTCCTCGGTGATTCTGTATCCCAGCAACCTGGCAGTTAGGACGAATCATCTTCCTGTGCACTGTTTTAGGAGCCAGTGACCTTTGAGGATGTGACTGTGAACTTCACCTCAAAAGAGTGGACTTCACTGGATTCCAGTCAAAAGAAGCTCTATAGGAATGTGATGAAAGAAACGTTTCTGAACCTGATCTCCATAGGTAAAAAGCAAAAACAAAAACCCAACATGACACCATGCCTCCACCGCATGTTTTCAGAGTACAACTGTTTCCAGACTGCAAATGTTGAATGTGTCATAATGAATTCTTTGGGTTTATTTCTAGAAAGAACACTAGAAGAAAATATTGAAGATGACCACAACGATCTTGGCCGAAATCTGGGGTAATATATTCAGTAGAAAGCAACTGGGGGCTGGAGAGATAGCTCAATGGTTAAGAGCACCAACTGCTCTTCCAAAGGTCCTAAGTTCAAATCCAGCAACCACATGGTGGCTCACAATCATCCTTAATGAGATCTGATGCCCTCTTCTGGTGTGTCTGAAGACAGCTACAGTGTACTTACATATAATAAATAAATAAATCTAAAAAAAGAAAGAAAGAAAGAAAGAAAGAAAGAAAGAAAGAAAGAAAGAAAGAAAGAAAGAAAGAAAGAAAGCAACTTACAGCCGGGTGGTGGTAGCTCATGCATTTAATCCCAGCACTAAGGAGTCAGAGGCCGGCAAATTTCTGAGTTTGAGGCCAGCTTAGTCTCTACATCAGTCACCAATCACGAAAATGACCCCATAGGCATGCCTACTAGTCAATCTGATAGAGCCATTTTCTCTATTGACGTTCCCTCTTAGATGTGTGTCTTAGTTTGTGAAATGCTAACCCAGACAATTGATCCATTTGTATTGTGACACACAAATACATCACTATTAATCCATAGCTTTTCGTGTCTTGTTTGTCCCCAAATACTCTTATCACAATTTAAGCTTAGTATGACATTAGAAATCTCCCTGGGTTAAAGAACTTTGACAATCTGAAAGGTCAGTATCTGTAAAATATCAGTGTCTCTTTAAAAACCCAAAAGGTCCCTACTGTGAGCTCCTGAAAAATCTTAACCAAGTTTCTGCTTCTCCTTTCAGTGCTGACTTTGACTTAGATCCACGCAAAACCCAAATTCTGTAGTGTGAATCATCTGCTTCACCTCCTCATTCTGTTTTTGGAATCTGGAGTGTTTCTGCATGATGCACAGAACACATAACATGACGGATCGTCTCAGCCTGACTCCGCTACACAGCTACTGCAAGCTGTGGCAATCTTCCCCTGGGATTGATCGATCTAATATGCCAGAGGCTCCCCACATTGTACCTTCACCAATGGCATCTCTTCAGGGACTCCAACCCTCCCACTTAGTGCCACTCATCAGCTTCTCCAAAACCTTTTGTGTCCTGGTGTTTCCAACTCAACCAAATCTGCAGCTTCAGTAATGGCCTTCCCAGGCCTTTTCTAGTGTTAGTCCTTAGTTTATTCCCAAGACTCCTTCAGTCCAGCAGCTATCAGGATGTAAATTATCATAATCTCAGCCAACTTGAGACCTGGACTTGCTTACAATTCAATCTGATTGAGCCATTTTCTCAATTAAGGGTTCATGTTCTCAGATGAGCACAGGTCAGGTAGAGTTGGTTAACAACAACAACAACAACAACAACAACAACAACAACAAAAAAAACCTAGTAACACAAGCTGAGTGTTACAAATGTCAAAATGCCATAGTGTTACACAATTTTATGCAATTGTTATTATTGTCAACTAACACCAGGCCTTTTGCCTAAATGTTCACTCCTTTTATGCCCTTTAATTATTTATGTGTATGCTTATATTTGCTTGTGTACACCATTTGTGTAAAAAATATTTGTGGATGCCAGAAGTGGGCAACAGATCCTTCAGCTCAAGAGTAACAGGAATTTATGAACCCTCCGCATAGATACCGGTCATCAAACTCTAGTCAGCTTGAAGAGCAAGAAGTGTTTGTCGCCTCCAAGCCTGTGTTACAGCTCCTTTATAATTCTTTAAAAGTAATTCTTTACACAGGACAGGCTCTTTACATATGGTGTACATAGTCCTTCACACTGGAGCATTCTGTGGTGCCCTTGGGATAGTATAGTTACAATAGTGCACCCAAGACAGCCTCAGACTTTTCCTCTTTTCTACAGTAATGCTGTTCTCATTTTCTTGCAGAAGGCAGGTGGTTGAGAAAGATTATGGATATGAATGTGATAATCATTGTAATGGAAACCAGGAACCTATTCCAGAGACTATGGTTAATAAAGACATGCCTCCTGCAAAATCAGTAAATGAAAACACATTCCATGGAGGGAACATCACTGGGCATTCATCCTCACAAGTGTATCTCAGAGATGAAACTCGAGGGAAAGAATCTCAAAGTCAGGAAACTGTGGCGAAGGCTTTTATACATCAGAAAGATCTGAAAAATAGTCCTTTTGAATCACCTCAGGTACTTCAAACTTCTAGATAGAAACCTCATAAAAGTCAACACTGTAAGGAAGTGGGTAGCAGCCTTCCTTCTTATCAGTCTCATGAGAGGACACAAAGCAGAGATAAACTCAACCAGACCATACTAAGGAGATGCACAGATGACCAGAAAGGTGATGGACGCCATAGAGAATTGAAACCATATGAGCGTAAGCATTATGAAGAAGTCTTCATCCAGCCCGGCAGCCTCATCAACCATGAAGAAAGCCATGCTGGAGAGAAAAGTTACGTTTGTAAGCAGTGTGGAAAAACCTTGACGTCTGCCAAGTGTTTTGAGAAACATAAAGTAACTCACACAGGAATGAAGCCTTATGAGTGTAAGCATTGTGGAAAAGCCTTCACCCGCTCCAGTAATCGCAACGTTCATGAGGGCAGTCACTCGGCAGACAAGCCCTACGCGTGTAAGCACTGTGGGAAAACCTTCACCACTTCGAGTTCTTGTACCGTTCATGAAAGAATTCACACTGGAGAGAAACCGTATGCATGTAGGCACTGTGACAAAACCTTCGCCATTCTTAGTTCTCGTAACACTCATGAAAGAATTCATACTGGAGAGAAGCCTTGTGCATGTAAGCATTGTGGAAAAACCTTCACCAGCGCCAGCTGGCGGAACATTCATGAAAAGGGTCACACTGGACAGAAGCCTTGTGCATATAAGCACTGTGAAAAAACCTTCAGCTCTGGTTCTCTCATGAAAGAAATCACTCTGGAGTGAAACCCTTTGCTTGTGAAACGTGTGGGAAAATGTTCCTTCTCTCACACCATCTTATCATGCATGAAAGAACTCACACCGGAGAGAAGCCTTATGCCTGTAAGCACTGTGGGAAAGCCTTCACCAGTTCCAGTTGGCGTAACACTCATGAAAGAGGACACAAAACGAAGAAGCTCTATGCATGTAGGCACTGTGGGAAAACTTTCACCCTACCTAGTCTGTGTAACATTCATGAAATAATTCACAAGGTAACGAAGCCTCACTATGCCTGTAAGCATTGTGGGAAGGCTTTCAATAGTTCCAAGCGCTGTAAAATTCATGAAAAAACACATACTAGAGAGAAGGTTTATGCATGTAAGCATTGTGAGAAAACCTTCATCAGCTCTTATTATCGTAACATTCATGAAAGAATTCACTCTGGAGAGAAGCCTTACTCGTGTCAGCATTGTGGCAAAGCCTTCACCCGCTCTCTTTATTGCAACAGCCATGAAAGAATTCATACTGGAGAGAAGCCTTATGCGTGTAAGCATTGTGGGAAAGCCTTCTCTAGTTCTTATTATGCTACCATTCATGAAAGAATTCACTCTGGAAAGAAACCTTACACGTGTCAGCATTGTGGCAAAGCCTTCAATAGTTCTTTTTGTCTTAATAGGCATGAAAGAATTCACTCTGAAGAGAAGCCTTATGCATGTAGGCACTGTGACAAAACCTTTGCCATTTTGAGTTCCTGTCACACTCATGAAAGAACTCACACTGGAGAGAAGCCTTACTATGCATGCAGGAGGCTTTGTGGGAAAACCTTCACCAGTTCCAGCTGCCATAACATTCATGAACGAATACAGCCTGAAGACAAGCCTTGTGAGTGTAACCATGTGGAAGAGCCTTTATCAGCCATAGTTCCTATTGTACTCATAAAATAATTTCACAGTGGTGGGGAGCAAATGTGGGAAATAATTCATAGCGTTTAGAAGCACTATTCATGCAAGCAGTATGTGCCTGCATGTTTGTGTTTCTCATCCCTTCAAGAACCTATACTGTCTCACAGTGCAAAGAAATGCCAATGGGGAGAACTTGTACCAGTAGTTAAGTGTGTGACACGGCATTTGCCCCTATTGTGAGTGTGAAAGAAGAATGTGTTTGGACCATGAGCTCTATCAGCTAACAATGGTTCTTGCTCAGAATGTGATGGTCTCAGTTACCTCCTAGAGTGTTCTCTCTGCCTCCTGATCATGAATTATCATGTGAGCACTCGGCTGTTCCTGCCACCATTCTGCTCCATCATCACAGCCTCTCGCCCTCTATAACAGCAAGCTCAATATAATCCTTCCATTTCAAAGTTACTTTAGTATTTGTGACTTGTCACTTGTCACAGCTGTAAAAAAAGACAACCAGCCTGGGGCTTTATGAAGAACCAAATCTAGTCAAAAGAAATTTTCATTGTAAAACTGTGAAAATTCTGAATTCTGAGTGTCATTTTAAATGAGATAAAAAGTTGTGAAACTTTTTCATGTACTTAAATCTCATATAAGAAATAAACTAAGTACTTTCCTGAAGTTAGTCCAGAACATTTTGAAAATGAATAGCTTAAAAGAAGTACGGTCAAATTCAAGCATTTTTATCTTTGGCCCATTCCTACACAGGAGTTTCCCTTTGCATTTTACTTTTATTAGGGAGGCAGCGTGGTTTCTATGGTTACTCCAGCTTACCTTTTCCTATCTGAAAATTTGAGGCTAGGACTGAAGAGAAGAGGAGAGGAGAGGAGAGAAGAGAAGAGAGATTTGTCTTTGTGAGTCGGGGTTAACATACTTGTTTTCTAGTTGATTCCATCTGCCAAACAGTTTTCTGATTTTAGATTTCTTTCTATCTGAATAGTATTCCATTGATAATTGGGGAAAGGTCTAGAGAGCGGAATTGCTGAGGGTGAATGGCATGAGGGGAAAATGGCAGAAGTATGGAGGGGAGACTCTTAGTTGGGCATGAGAAAGGTCAATAAGGACAGGGAGGAAGAACAAACACAGATGTTATTTGATAATCCTCAATGAGTTGTTATCTTGCACGTACCTAAAGTCATACATAACACATAAATGTATGAATAAAGATCACACTGTTCCATGTTAGCTCTTTGTGGCTCAAACTTTCACATCACAAATGTAAACTCTTGGCTACTGCTCATTGCTGTTCTTGCCTGCCGTGGTAATCATGGGCTCTAACCTCTGGAACCATGAGTGCCAATAAATCATTATTTTTTCATCAGTTGTTTTGGTTGTGATGTCTCTTCACTGCATTAGGAAATTAACTAAGAACCGTGTGAACCCAAACAGTGATCAGTCTAGCAAGATTCCAGTAGAGGTAGAGCTGTGGGTCTCTATGTTGTTGGGAACCAGCTACTGTATAATGGCCTGCTCAACAGGGAGGAAATGACACCTTGTACTAGAAACCTAGTCAACCAACCAGGATAGCAAGGGCATGCATTTTAGAGAACCTACTTCTGCCACTTTACTAGGCCAACGTAATTCCTGAGTTTTAAGACATACCCTTATACTCACAGAGTATGGCTCATATCTTTCTTTAAACTAACTCTTTTTAGAGCAAACAGAAAACCACAACAGTTTATAATGTACAGATCAACTGATAGTCGGAATACCAGGCCCACTAAGTACATCAACACAGTGTAGCTCCTGCACCTGAGGCTCAGGGACAATTTTCAAAGGAGTGGCAAGATTTTAAAAACCAGGCTACCATGATGTTTTTAGTGAGATTGTGTCTCTTAGAAATGACAAAGAAACCACACCTATAATACCTCAACAATATAGCTAGCAATCAAGAATATTGCCTAGGCTGGTGAGATGGCTCATCGGGTAAGAGCATTGACCGCTCTTCAGGTCCTGAGTTCAAATCCCAGCAACCACATGGCGGCTCACAACCACCAGTAATGAGATCTAACACCCTCTTCTGGTGCATCTGAAGACAGCTATAGTGTACTTATGTATAATAATAAATAAATTTTTTAAAAAAGGATATTGCCAGTAACAACAGACAGGGAAGGGGGAGATGTCATGTGGAACTCCTCCTAGATGACAAGCTATAGGCCATTAATGAGGGAGGGAGGGAGAAGTACCGTCTCCAAGGTATGAGTCCTGTAATTAGTTGTTCAATACAGAGTACTTTACTCTAAAACTATATATACCCAAGCTAGAACAACATGGGGATAGTAATGTTTATACAGCTATAAATATATATTAAAGACAAACATTCCATCAATTGCAGAAGATAATATAGGAACATGGGACGTGCTGCAGGGAGAAAAGAGAAGGGGAAGTGTGGTGGTTGTTATTTAATTAGACTTTTAAAGGGAGTTGGCAGCTAGGCTCAGCGGTGGTTAGTGCTTACTCGGTTTCAGGGAATTCAGGTTCAGTTTACATGCACACACATGGTACCCTACAACTGTCTGCAATTCCAGATCCAAGCCATTCAATACCTCCTAGGATGTCTGCAGACTCTTACAAGCACATGGTGTACACACGCAGAAACACAGAAAGTCTGTGCACCATTAAATTTAGAAAGCATTTGCTTGATAAGGTTAGCATGATTTCTGCTCCCCTGCCATTCCTGTTGCTTGGAAACCTGAAGCAAAGTCTCTGACAATAAAAGTGTGTAAGGAAATGACTGGCTGCCTGGGGAAATTGGTGCATAATGGAGAGCGTTGGCTTCCCCTCAGGAGCACTTTGCTTTGTTTCGCAGCACAGGAATCATGGGACTTGCACCCGCTTGTCACTCTAGTTCCAGGGCATCTGACCACCTCCACACCTCCTCTGCCCCTCCGCAAGTACACACACAATTGTGTACACACTCATACACAAGTTAAAAATACATTTTTAAAAAATGTTTGTTCAGTGCTAAAAAACACTGCTCTTTCAGATGAAGTGAGTTCTTTACCCTGCGTGTGTGTGTGTGTGTGTGTGTGTGTGTGTGTGTGTGCGCGCGCGTGCACGAGTGTGTGCATTTCTGACTTTTTTTTTAATCAAAAATCAGGTGTCCATAGGTGTGTGGATTTATGTGTGGATCTTCAATTTGGTTCATCGATCAGCATGTCTGTTGTTATTCCAATACCATGCTTTCCTAGTCAGAGCGACCAGGTTACCAGGAAATGCTTGCTGGGGTTGAGCACTGAGATCAAGCAAAGAATATGGGAGTGGGGATTAAGAGGGTATGATCTATGTAGTCCCCTGGAGATGGGGCAGGGGAGAAGGGAGGCCTCATCAGATGGTCTGCTGTAAAGCTGGGGTGAGACTCCTGGATTCAACTTGGAGGAACTGAGAGAAAGAAGTGAAAATCTGTTGTTAGCCTACTTGCTTCCTAATTCAGAGTGATTTATGGGTTCCCAGACATTGGGGGCTGAGATAAAGCAGTGAGTGTGGGGATGGAGGTTAGAACTGGAAGATCTGTGGGATACACTAGAGATGGGGGAGGGTCATGCTGCCAAGGGTGTTCTGCTGTGAAGCTGAGGGTGAGATGAGAGGATGGGATCTGGAGGAGCAGAGAAAATAAAGATCTGCAGGAGTGGCCTGTGTGCTAGCAGGGGGTGCCTGCTGGAGTTGGGAACTGAGATAAATCAGAGTAGAAAGAGGGATGTTAAGATGGGCTCTTCTGTGGGATCCACCAAACCTGGGAAGCGGGGAGCTCTGGCAGGTGTTTTGGGGCAGAGCTGGGAATAAGACTGGGTGATTTGATTTGGAGGAGTAGAAGGAAAATTGAAGATGCGCAGTTAACCTACCTGCTTCCCTGGTAGGAGTGGCCTGTGCATTCCCAGGGAGAGATTTGTTGGAGTTTGTAAAGCAGATGAATATACATCATCACAAATGGTGTGGTCCAAGTTTACTGATAGATAATTGTTCAAAGAAGGATACCCACATGGTACTAGGTGCATATTTCTGAAAAGACTGGGTGCACGGCCCAAGCCAAGCAGCATCCCAGGTTGCTCCATTTTCCCTATGCTTGTCTGCCTCACTGTTGTCTCAGAGCTTAGGACTAAACTTGTTATCAATTTCAGCTGCTCCGCTTCTCTAAAATTTTAGCTTGTTCCCATTCTTGTCCTCTATCAAACTACTTGACAGTCTTTAAATTCAAGTTCATTCAGACTCTCTGCTGTAGAAGTCATATGCTTGAGGATAATAGCACAGGGAGCTCTTACTTCAGTTCCTGACACAGTCCTTGTTCCCCACTGACCCTTCCTGACCCACGTCTCTTCTGTAAGCATTTCTTTCAGCATTTCTGTCATTGAAGTATCTTCCATAATGACTCATTCAGCTTTGCTTTCAGTGTATTTTAGGTTTGTCCTTGTCTAAAAAAAAAAAAAAAAAAAAAAAAAAATCTTCCCTTGCTAATTCCTCTCCATTCCTTCCAAAATTACTTATGGCACTGCCCCAATTTTGTATCTATTTTTTATGGTTTTCAACTCACTGTGATAAACTATGCTGATAAAAGTGACATAAAGTATAAAGAGTTGACTTCATCCCATGGGGTGCAGTCCACAGAAAGGAGGACTATAAAGCAACTGGTCAAATCACATCCACAATTGAGTAGAGTGATGTAGGAATGATTGCTGTCAGCTGCCTTCTGGAACATTGCAATCCAGGATACGATTCATAGAATGCTGTCTCTTAAGTGGGTAGATGCATTGGTTTGAATGTGACTGTCCTTCATAGGTACACATGTTTGAATGCTTAGTCCCCAGGTAGTGGTACTGTTTGGGAAAGATGAGCTGTAGGAGGTGTGGGTTTGAGTGGGCCTTGAGATTTCAAAAGTCCCTGTCTGTGGCTTATTCAGTAAGAGAATAACTGTTTCCCTTTTATATGAGTAGTAGTATAAATTGAATTATTGAAGGGAACATGTGAATTTAGTGTGACTGGCCATTTCATAACAGCTAAATTTAAAGTTTTTAATGTTGAATATATCATAATAAATTCTTTGGTTTTACTTCTAAATAAAACAGTAGAAGGAAATTCTAAAGATAACTCCAGAGATTTCGGGAGAAATCTAGGGTAATTTATATTCAATAGAAAGCAATTTATATGAAACATTTGAAAGTGTTGGGACCACCAAGAACTTACCAAAGGATTCAAATGGAAGTGCAAATTGATTCTTACACAAATTCCTGTAACAGAGCATTGAACTAGATCATACAGAATTTGAGTAACTCATCTGTGTAATCTATGAATAGTGCCAACATGTGATATAACATTAAATTCTAAAAGAGATTTTCCAGTTGTTCATTATACAAAACCTTCCCTTCATACCCAAAATACTTCAGATTTTTTATCGATATTCTTTTCAGGCTTGAATATAAGGACTACGTTGCTTTCTCTTTTTTTTTTTTTTCATGACAGAAAAAAAACAACTTTGGGGAGGGGCTTATTTTGGCTTATACTTCCATGTCACAGTCCATTCATAAAGGGGTCCAGAGCATGACAGGGATCAAGCCTGGCAGGAATCTGGACGCAGGAACTGAAGCAAAAGTGATGAGAGCAATGCCATGCATCCGTGTGGTCCTCAAGCTTACTCTGCTGCATTACTTACGCAATGTGGGCCCATCACTCTAGGGGCAAACCACCCAAAGTGGGCTGGGCCATTGCACATCAGTCATTAACCAAGGAAATGTCCTTATAGACTTGCCTACACCTTAATTTTATCCATTTATCCATTTAGATTCCTTCTTCTCAGATGTGTGTCTTAGCTTGTGTCAGGTTGACAAAAACTAATTAGTACAACTGAACTCTTGTCAACAGGACACATGAATACATCACTAAATTGTGTGTTTTTATCCCCAAATAATCTTTTTTTTAAAGGTTTATTTATTTATTATGTGTAAGTACACCGTAGCTGTCTTCAGACACACCAGAAGAGGGCATCAGATCTCATTACGGATGGTTGTGAGCCACCATGTGGTTGCTGGGATTTGAACTCAGGACCTTCAGAAGAGCAGTCAGTGCTCTTAACCACTGAGCCATCTCTCCAGCCCCCCCAAATAATCTTAATATCTGTATACAAAGCATAAAATAACATCAGAAGTCCCCCAGTGTGTAAAAAATCTAACATTTTAAATGGTTTGTCTCTACTGTGGGCTCCTGCAAAACATAACTTTTTTTTTTTTTTTTTTTTTTTGCTTTCCAAATATGAAGAGCCTGTATAGACTTCCACTCAAACCAAAGCAAGACAAAAATCAGATGATCTAGTTTCATATCCTATGTTTGCAATTCATTCACAATCTCCTGATCTCCTGAGTGTTCTTGCATGGTACACCCTTTTGATTCTGCCATGCATTACATCACTTAACTGATAGGTTCAGACCAGGCCCACTGCACAGCTGCTTTTAGTCCTTAATAGTCTTCTCATGGTGCTGGCATCTCTAATAATCCACAGTCTTCCCAGCTTGTACCTTCACCAATATCCTCATGGGCTCCCTTCAGGGACTCTCATCCTGGCGCTTCAGTTTTTTTTCATAACCCTCCCTATCCCAGGGATTCCACTGCAATCAAAGTTCCACCTTCAGTAATGGCCTCCCCTGGCCTTTGACAGAGTTAGTCCCCGTGCTCCCTTCAGTTCAGCAGCTCTCAGAATGCCACGATTAGTACTGCCTGAAAGAACATTATAAATTATCATAATCGGCAGCCAGGTTGAGATGCAGCCTGCTTCGAGTGCTGACTTAAATCTCTGAAGATTTCTCTTAAATAACGATTTCATGTTATTCCCAGGTCATTCTTCAACTCCAGCTGACAAGAAAGTATGGATTCCTAAGATAAAATATGACACAAACTTCCCTGATGGTCTTTGATGCAGGTACTTACACCCAACTAATGGACAGAAGCCAGGGATCCCTGTGATGGAATTATAGGGAAAGACTGGAAGAAGCTGAGGAGGAGAGTGACCCCATAAGAAGACCAGCAGTCTCAACAGACCTGTACCCCAGACATTTCAGACACTGAGGCACCATCCAGGCAGCATACAGTAGCTGATATGAGGCCCTTGACACATACACAGCAGAGGACTGCCTGGCCTGGCCTCAGTGAGAGAAAATGCACCTAACCCTTGAGAGACTTGAGACCCTAGGGAATGGAGAGAGGCCTAGTGGGATGTGGGTGGAGGGACTGGAGGTGGGCACATCCTCTTGGAGATGGGGGAGGAGGAAGGGATGCGGAACTATCCGAGGGCAGAATGGGAGGGGGATAACGACTGGACTGTAAAAAAATGATTAAAGGAAATAAAAAAAATTCATTTATTGTGGAGGGACAGATACCTAGGATGTTTGATACATCATTAAGGAGTATTATTTGTTACATACATACAATTATATACAAACCATATATGTGTAAATATAAGATATGGACACACATATGTGTGTGTTATGTCACTTGGGTTGACAGTGCCTCCTCCTAAATACTAGGCGCCTACCCCAGCAGCTCTTAAAACATCTTAATATGATATTTTAAGCTCTATTAAATGTTTAATAAAATCCTAAAATGTTAATTACTTCTATCTTCAGTGGAAGGATGTGCCTAGCCTCCCAGAGACTTGATGTGCCAGGCTGGAGGGATACCCAGGGATACCACCGGCTCAGAAGAGAAGAAGAAGGGGTTTGAGGAAGGAGTTTCTTGGAGAGGGTGATCAGGAGGGAGACAATGACCAGGATGTAAAGTGAATAAATAAAGTTATAATAATTTTTAAAAAATCCAGGCAGAGAAAAAGCAATCCAATGATCAGCTCCATGAAAAACATGGTTATACGGGAAAGTGGAAATGTTATTAGCGTGGGCGATAACAGAGCACATTATGTACAGAACACTGGCTCTCTAAAGATGTTGTTCCAATCTGTAAATAATCATCTTACATTGCAATTGGGACTTTTGTCTTCAGATTCAGGCTGCTGAGGCAAGAGGACGATCTTGCAGTTTTTTTGGCATCCATTCAGCATAAACTCCAGAGTCCTTATAATGTAGAAGAGGGAGGAGCCAGATTTGGAGTCATGATAGCAGCAGATAGTCAGGTGAAGCTTCTAAAGGGGAGGGACTGCTTATAGAAGGAAGGTAGCCCTTGGCTCTCCCCTTCAGAGTTCTGGTCCCTAGCATGGTAGATACTTTTGTGCTACCTTTTTTAAATTTTGTTTAAAGAGTTATTTATTTATTTATTTATTTATTTATTTATTTATTATGTGAGTACACTGTAGCTGTTTTCAGACACACCAGAAGAGGGCATCTGATCTCACTACAGATGGTTGCGAGCCACCATGTCATTGCTGGGATTTGAACCCAGGACCTCTGGAAGAGCAGTCAGTGCTCTTAACCGCTGAGCCAACTCTCCAGCTCTCCTTTTGTGCTATCTTAAGGCACTAAGTTTGAAGTAATTTGTCACTATAGCTATAAGAAACTAACTCAAGCATAACTGGAATAATATAAATACTGAAAACTGATTTAACCAAAAAAAAATCACACTCAGTGCTGTCTTTAGTTGGGGAAACTAGAGAAGAGAATGAAAGACAGTGATGAGGGATGAGGGATCAGAAGAACAAGCCTTCCTGTATTCTAAATAAAATCTGTATGCAAAGCATGGAACTGATACCAGAGGAACCTAAATACTACTGAGAAACGTTGGGGCTCAACTAAGGAGCTCAAAAGGAGAGAAGATTAGAAGGTGAGGATGGGCGAGGCAGGGACACTGATTTTCAGAAAGTTAGCCCCATCATTTAATTTTTTAAACTCACTATATATTTTTAATTTTGATAAGAATAAAAATTATTCTAAAAAGAAAATGTTAGTTATTTCTATGATACAATATCCATTTTTACCATGGAATATAATTATCATTTAGGTATTACAGGCAACACTGATCCAGAGATTTTTAACGATGATACATTTTCAAAATTTTTTAAATTTTATTTCACTTGTGGCGATTCTCATGCATAACAAAAATAATAAGACAAAAGATGATTTACAGCACTTGGGATGCCTGTAGATGTATATTGTATATTGTTATGCATTTCTTTTTCAAAAGTATTTTTTTGTGTGTGGCTATTTTTCCTGGACATATGTCTAGACATCATGCAGTGGCCTAGTGCCATAGAGGACAGAAGGCATCAGCCCCCTACAACTTGAGGTGAAGATGGTTGCGAGCTACCACGTGGGTGCTGAGAATAAGATTCAAGTTCTCTGGAAGAGCAGCCAGACTTCCTAACCCCTGAGTCATCTCCCAGTCCCCAGAAATAGTCCTAATATACAAATGTTAAGTGTAAGACTTTATTATACAGATGCACACGCACATATACATGTATAATGATAGAAACTTGCTTGGTTGTGATAGGGTGTTTCCAGGAGGGAGGGAAACTGGGAAAGGGGATAACATTTGAAGTGTCAATAAAGAAAATATCCAATAAAAAAAATCTTACTTGGCAATTATTTTTGTGAAATTTCATTTTTGTGGTGAGGATGACAGAACATGCAAGACCAACCAAGGGTCACATTCAAAATCAGAATATGCCTTCTCCGTAGATAAGAAAATTGACTAGGTTATTAAGTATTAAAATAACAATAGTTAATGTCATGTGTTTCTAAGATAAATTATAACTTATAATAGTAAAAATTAAGAGCAATGGACTGTCTACTTATGATGTCCTCTTTAATGACATGTTTTGTTTTCAAAAGTTCTGGTATTTTAAATACCAAGCTGATGGTGTCTATTCATCCTGCTTAAAGTCTGACCAATAATCAGGCTAAGCTCTAACACTTTGACTCAGAGGCTTTCAGCTTATATTACAATTATAACTTTAAAAGGAAGAGCTTTACACTGAGGATTGTCAATGCTAGTGAAATATGATACAATTAACAGCCTAATCTAAAACTGAAAAATGATTCAGTATCTTTTGCTTTGAGTTTATCTTCATTATACCTGTGTATGTATGTAGTGTGTACAAATGCGTGTGCCTTTATATTGCTTCCATGATACAATTTAGCTTATAATTAAGTGATCATATTAATTGAAATTTCCAGGCTGGCCTAAATTTCTTTTAGTCCACAGTGTAACTAAAGATAGTTTTTTTTTTTAAAGTTAGATAAAGCATTAGTCAGTATTAGTTTGATTAATCATCATCTCAGCTCTGAGGACATAAGAAGACTAAATTCCCCTTGTTGCTTCAGGACACTATAGCTTCTATGCCAGCGTCCAATCATTGTCATGAATTAGGCCTTCTTCTCAGAGATGATGCTGTAGGCTCTGTGATTCTTAAAATATAAAGACTAAGAAAATAACTTAGTCCTGGGATTTGAGAGTTCCTTGGGTAATTAATAGGCTTAAAAACAAACCCAAAATAGTATGTCTCATCAAAGTAATTGTAGTTTCCCACAATTATGTCAGATTTCTATTTAACATATCAAGACTTATATCAAGTTTATTTTATAATCTTTCACTGTCAAACTTTAGCCAAGTATTACACTATGGCCAAATACTATTTTAATTAAGATGTTTAGATCTGTTTATTTTATATGTATAAATGACTTCCTTGCATGTATATATAATCAACATGTGAAGGTTTGGTACCTGTGGAAATCAGAAGAGGACTCTAGATTTGTGGACTGAAGCTGTGGGTGGTTTTGAGCCAAGAACTGGTTGCCAGAAATGGGACCTGTGTCAGGTGCAACTAGAAGTGCTCTTAACTTCTGCACCACTTCTGTAGTGCCAACAGCTCAGTTTTCCAGCAGTGCTTCATGAACACCGGAGCAACAGTCCTTCTGGGCTTGCAATGGCTGTCCTTGGAAGCCTGTGCCAATATAGACAAGGACTAAAGGAATAGTATTGTGGATTCTATCTCCAGGGCTGTTAATATCCATGGTACTATTGAACACCTCAAAAATTTCCCCCAACTTGTGTAAGTCTTCTGTTTTCTAGATCACAGAGGCCATAAAAGCAAGAGCCAGAAGTTGAGAACAGTGGAGAGCCAGCATGGAAGGGAAATGATAACAGTGTTCACAAGAGAAGCCATATGGTCAACAAGGACCCTGATTCATATAAAACAACTGGTAAAGAGCTAAGCGAGCTTGGGATTCCTCCTGAATATATAGTATCTCAAGGAGTGGAGTCTAAACTTGCCTTCACAGCAACAGAAGTAATGTTATAAATAACAAAAGGTGATATAATAAGGATGACGAGGATGATGATGATGATGATGATGATGATGATGATGATGACGACAACGACGATGATTGTTATTTTTGGCCACCCATAACTGTCTTATACCCCAAAGTATGGCCAAAGATGAAAATTATTAGTGTGAGACAAAAACAAAGCTAACCTAGACTTTGAAAGGGGCAAATGATGTACTGATGTACTACGTAGGAAAATTACAGCCAGTCCAAGTATAATGCAAAGATATACTCTATATAAAACTCTTTAGATAAGTTTGTCTAAATCTTTCAGTAGTTTCATCCTTACTTCATGCTCTGGTTTTCTCCTTCATTTTTCTTTCAACACTGTTGATGATCACCTGTTACCACAAAACAATCTGTCATCTTGTCATCTATCCCATCAAGAAACACTTTCTTCAAATTGTTCTTTGCTTCTCACCACATTCTTTTTTTTAAAGATTTATTCATTTATTTTATGTATATGAGTACA
>JADRCD010205244.1:0-10350 GCA_019843815.1 Montemys delectorum | reverse complement strand
GGGAGGCAGGGCAGCGGGAAGTAACAAGATTGACTGAAGTGCATCTGAGGGATAGCTGAAAAAGAGTTTGGCCATTGTTCTGTTATCTGTGAGAAACTGATTTTCTTGGCAGAGTGAACTGAGCAAAACAGTGTTCTAGCAGGCTGTCCCCAAGCCACTGGTGGATCTCAGAGTTCCAGCCCAGCCAGGGTTGCATACCAAGACCTTTCTTTTCTCACCAAAAGAAAAGGGGAGGGGGGCGTGGAGCTGTGATCAGAATGTAAAGTGAATTTAAAAAAAAAAAAGAGGAAAGAAGCAGAGCAGCCTCTTATCCCATTGTAGGCTGGCTGGGACCAGAGGGTGGTAACAGAGGCTGCTGTAGGCCTCCAGCTAAAGCCTGAGGAAGGTCTTCTCCATGAACAAGATGAGGGGGCCTCCAAGGAGGGATTTTTGGGTTGGGGGGGGGGGGGGGGGGGGTTGGTTTGGGTCTCCACCCCACACCCCGCCCCCCAGACAGGATTTCTCTGTATAGTCCTGGCTGTCCTGGAATTCACTCTGTAGAACAGGCTGCCTCTGCCTCCTGAGTGCTGGGATTAAAGGCGAGTGCCACCACTGCTTGAGTTTTCTTTTTTGTTTTTGTTTTTGTTTTTGTTTTATTTGGTTGGGTTGGTTGGTTTGTTTGTTTGAAACAGGGTTTCTCTCTGTAGCCCAGGCTGTCCTGGAGCTCTCACTCTGTCACTCTGTAGAGCAGAGTGAGTTGGGACTGAAAAATGGCCCAGTGGTTAAGAGCACTCGCTGCTCTTCCAGAGGACCTGGGTTCAATTCCCAGCAACCACGTGGTAACTGACAGCCAGGCAGGTCTAGAACTCAGTGAGATCCACCTGCCTCTGCCTCCTGAGCACTAGGAGTAAAAGTATGTGTCACCATTGCCCTGCTTGAGACAGAACTTTTGTTTTTTGTTTTTAAAGATTTATTTATTATTATACACTGTAGTTGACTTCAGAGGTACCAGAAGAGGGCATCAGACCTCATTACAGGTAGTTGTGAGCCACCATGTGGTTGCTCGGATTTGAACTCAGGACCTTTGGAAGAGGACTCAGTGCTCTTACCTGCTGAGCCATCTCTCCAGCCCTGAGACAGAACTTTTAAAATAGCTAATTCTTAGGACAAATGCTTCTGCAATGTCTCCAGTTATTCACCTCCCAGGGTGGTTAGGGCAGCAGTGGTCTGAATAAACAAACTCAGACTTTGCCAGCTGTCTCCCACCTCATAAGCATGCTGTCAAGGCCTTCTGCACTGGTCTTTAATTGTTTTGATTACTCAAGCGCATCGCATTACTTTTCAACTTTAGGATTGAAATACATTTTGTCACAACAGATAAAGCCTGGTAAACAGCTTCATCTTTTGCATAAGTTGTATAAAAAACACTTTTTTTTCTCCTTGTCTGGGTAATTTTTTGTCAATAGAAGTATATTAGAAATGAAAGCATCTTATTTTTTTAAATTTTTAATAGAACTGATGAACTTTTAGTTTAAGGAAAAGTGTGTGTGGAAGTGACCCCGAAGGGAGTTACAGAGCCCTAGTGACTCCCACTCTCCTTCCTCTGGTCTGGTTTTGTCCGTCCTTCCTCTCTCCCACCCCCATAACCACCCTCCTTTCTTGAGACCAAGGTCTGGTGACCCTTGAGGCAGGCCTCAGATTCACTGTGTAGCCAAGGACAACCTCCCTCCTGAGTGCTGTGACTACAGGTACCTACCACTGTGCCCAGTTTCTTAAGTCTGAGGCTAGAACATGGGCTCGGTGCTGGGCAGACCAGCTGGGTTTGTGCCCAGCTCCCAAATTTAAAAATCTTAAAGAATTTTTAAAAACCTCCCAGACTTAACAACACAGCAATTACTATGCTTTTTAAATTACGTGTTATTTTTTTTCCTAGAATTTTCTGAATTCATGTGATGTTCAGATCATTTTACAGCAGTTAGAAGAACATATGAACACTGGCCAGCTAGCAGGGTTTTCACATCAGGTAAGGACAATTCTGCTTCATTTTTGTCTGATCACAAAAGGTGATTCTTATCCCCCAAATAATAGTCTTTCACTCTTAATTAAAGGCTTTGTTTTTCAATAGTCAGGTACCTGGCTGGGGATGTGACTTAGTGGAGGAACACTTGCCTAACATACTCAAGAACCAGGCCTCACTCCCCAGCATCACATAAAAATATGAAAGACAGGTGCCCTGGCTATCTTGTGGACTGTTATGCCCACTGCAGAATTGTACCCATAAATACTGGTAATTAAATCCTCCTCCTCCTCCTCATTAAAAATAAAACCTGAGCACATAACCACAGTAGGTTTCTATTTGTGTGCTACTAGGCCACGCCTTCCATCCCAGAGGCTTAGTCCCAGAGCTCTAGAAATTCAGTATCTGACTGTCAGAAATCTGTGTTTCGACAAAGGACTCAGAATTAGACACATTTTTAATATAATGATAACTGTCATTCTGTAGATCAGAAGCCTGGTTCTGAATCATGTTATAAGTAAGAAGGAATTTGGGATTTTGGCAAAGACAAAGTATTTTCAGTTGTTGAAATGGCACGTGATAAACACCGACAACGTCAGTGAATTGGTAAACTATTTGGCAAATGACTTCAGGTGAGTTAATATGGGGAGAATCTCAATTTACTGTAGAACTTCCTTAAAATGTGTCGATTCTGGAGAGAGACAAGCATTATAAAGCTGTGTGGTCGTAGCCACGTTCCTACACATTCTCTGGAGTTCAGGCTCCTGCAGCTTGGAAGCTCGGGGCATGAGTCTGTCATCTAGTAATTAGAGGAGCTGCCTCGATCCTCAAAATAGGTGTGTCATAGTCCTGCTCTGAACCCTAAATTACAACTTGATTCCTTAGATGCTTGCTTGGAGCCCTGCTTGCTAGTTAGTGTTACATAACTCGTGGTTCTTGCTAAGCTTGGTTAGCTGACTCTCTACACCCACACGGGAAGAAACAGTAAGCTGCTTGAGCTGGAGCCAAGACTGCATATGGGAAGTAAAAAGAAGGAAAGCACTAGCCGACGCCCTAGAAGGGAAAGTGGAGTCAGAGGCAGTGGCCGTGGCTCTGTCCTCCAGCTGGTCACTCCGGGGTGCCCTGCCCCTGTTTGTTCATTCTCAGAGCTGTGAGTGCATCGTCCTTCATGAGCGAGTGATAGTTTTAGTTACAGCTGATCCATACACTAGACTCTATGTAGGTGAGGAATGTCACCTGTATGCTTTGACACTGGTCTGCACTGTTGAGGCCATTACCACAGGTGTCTCTGGCAAGGCTCTCCTCACGCCTGCCTTGTTCTTCCTGGGTCCTCAGTGTAGATGAAGCGTCGGCTTTGATAACTGAGTATGCAAAGCATTGTGGGAAGCCTGTGCCAGCAGATGCAGCTCCCTGTGAGATCCTGAAGGTAAGCAGCTAATAACTGCCTCAGGTCACATCTGAGACTAATTAGATACTTTCTTTCTTTCTTTTTTTTTTTTTTTTTTTATAAAATATTTATTTATTTATTTTACATATATGAGTACACTGTAAATGTTTACAGCCACACCAGAAGAGGGCATCGGATCCCTTTACAGATGGTTGTGAGCCACCTGCTGAGCCAGCTCTCCAGCCCCATTTATTTTAAGTTAACTCTGTGTGTGTGTGTGTGTGTGTGTGTGTGTGTGTGTGTGTAGACAGTCCTTCCACCATGGAGGCAAGCACTTTTCCATGCTGAGCACCTTGCCAGCCCTGCCTGCCGTTTCTATTTTGGCCTTTCAGTTTTGAAGCAGTGAGTGGGACCGTATGTGCATGCACATTCACACTTATCAATGTGGGCTTCCTTCTGAGCACTGTGTTATGCCAGTATCACAGTGTATCTCCACACGTCTGCATAGTCTTGATATGTCACACAGTGTCCCAGTGTGGTCTCTTGATGCAGGTAAAAGTGCTGTCAGTAAAGTATGCTCTTTATGCAGGAGTGCATGCTAAAGGAATGGTTAAAAACATCACTTATGACCAAGATCTCCTTTTGCTTTGTTTTGTTTCTCTTGTTTTGTTTTTTACCCAAGACATGGTCTTACATGTAGCTCTGGCTGTCATGGGCCCACTATGTGGTCCAGGCAAGCCTGGAACTCACTGAGATCCTCCTGCCTCTGCCTTCTGATTACTAGGATTAAAGCCATTCGCCACTGCAGTCAACGCCATTATCAACTACGGTGTGCATGTCATTTTTTGCTCCCTTTGGTTCGAAGACACCAGCATCCCATAAGCATGAGCAGTGAGTTAGTTCTACTAGGATATTAGAGCCACCATGATGTCACTAAAGCCCACAGGCTGAGTGACCTACCTGCCTGAGTCATTTGCTGTCTAGTGGCCCAGCTGTGACTGGAACCCCAGGGCCTCTTGGCATGCCACAGTGCACCTGTATTTAGTTACTGACCGTAAAGAACAAGCTGTGTTCCTGGCCGTCAGCTGTGCTCTGTGACTGTGTTGGTTAGACACTGTAGTGACAAATACTAAGGAGCAAAGGCTTGTTCTGAGATCGCAGGCCATGGCTACTGGCTCCTCAGCCCGTGACAAAACAGAATGTGACATCACCAAGCTGCTGGTCTCAAGACAAGGAGCGACAGGGGCGGGAAACTCCTGTCAAGGCAAAGCCTTAGCAAGCTGAGTCTTCTAACCCCACTCTAGATGGCACCACCTCCCAGGGGTGCCAGCAATCGGACTTGCAGGCACTGCTGAATAGTGCCACCAGGTGCCGCCCATGCTGACACTGACTTTAAAAACATGGAGAGCCCTGAGACAACTTTGTAACCCGTAAAGTTTGTCTCTCTCTAGTTCTACCCATCACATCACATTCGAGGTGCTTGTCCATGTGCGTTCTAACCCTGTGGTTGAGCCTTGTACTCTGTAACTTGTCTAACAATTTCCTGTTTTAAAAACTGAAGTGGGGCTGGGAAGATGGCTTATCCGGGAAGAGCAGCTGCTCTCAGGCCTGATTATGTGAGCTTGATTCCCAAGACCCACAGGTGAAAGGGCAGAGCTGCCCACAGGCTGTCCCCCAGCTTTCATGCACATGCACTCGAGCACACAAACGTAACTGTAACGATGGTGACCACGGAGCCAACACTCATGAGTTATGCTTCTGCTTTTCCCCCATTTAGACATTTCTTGGTGGATCGTAGTAAAACAAACAAGTTTTGAAAACCAAGAAGAAGTCTGGAGTCTGCCGCTAATTAATCCTATTTATTGCAGCTTACAAATTGTGCAATCTGTATTTCATCATTCTGCAAGGAATAAATAAGATATTTAATATTGACCTAACTGACTTGAGTATCTCACATGATGAATTAATAAATATTTTGATGTTGGTTTCTTGTGTAATTTGTAGGGGTTTTGTTTTGAAGTTTTGGGTTGTGGTAGGGGTGCAGAGGTTGTTTGGTTTTTGAGTGATTGATTAGTTGGTTGGTTGTTTTAAGATAGAAATCTCTGTGTAGCCCTAACTATCCTGGAACTCACTCTGTAGACCAGACTAGCCTTGAACTCAGAAATCTGCCTCCAGAGCACTGGTATTAAAAGCGTGGGCTACCACAGCCTCCCCCTGGTGTAATTTGTAGTCTCAGGGGTTTTTTGCGCTATACATGAAAGAAACAAAATGTAAAAATAGTTCACTTTCAGAGGCCAGAGAGGAATCTCCAGCAGTTAAGAACACCAAAGGTGGGGCTGGTGAGATGGCTCAGCGGGTAAGAGCACTGACTGCTCTTCCGAAGGTCCTGAGTTTGGATCCCAGCAACCACATGGTGACTCACAACCACCCGTAATGAGATCTGACACCCTCTTCTGGTGCGTCTGAAGACAGCTGTGGTACATTACGCCTGAGCGAGAGGGCCTGCAGGGGTCCTGAGTTTAACAGCAGCCACACACATGATGACTCATGGCCATCTGTACAGCTACAGTGTACTCATACACATAAAATAAATAAAATAAAATAAATCTTTAAAAAAAAAAAAAAAAGAACACCAAAGGTGGGGGCTGGTGAGCTGGCTCAGCAGGTAAGATCACTGACTGCTTTACCGAAGGTCCTGAGTTCAAATCCCAGCGACCACATGGTGGCTCACAACCACCCGTAATGAGATCTGACACCCTCTTGTGGTTCGTCTGAACACAGCTACAGTGTACTTACATATAATAATAAATAAATAAATCTTTGAAGAAAAAAAAGAACCCTGAAGGCTTCCAGAAGACCAGCTTCCTTCCCATCAGACGGCTCAGAGCTGTTGAAACTCAGTTCCCTCAGTTCTGATGTTCGCTTCTGACTCCTTGGGCATATGTACATATGTATATGTAGGAAAAACACTAGTACAGTTAAAAATAATCTCCCAGCCAGGCGGTGGTGGCGCATGCCTTTAATCCCAGCACTTGGGAGGCAGAGGCAGGCGGATTTCTGAGTTTGAGGCCAGCCTGGTCTACAGAGTGAGTTCCAGGACAGCCAGGGCTACACAGAGAAACCCTGTCTCAAAAAACCAAACCAACCAAACCAAAAAAAGACAACCCAGCAACCATCTGTACCTGGCAAAGATCATACCTCTGCTAGTGCACGAGGCAGATCACAATCACCTGCTGTGAAGCAGACCCACACCCCACACCTGGGATTAAAACAAAAATATATTCACACAACATAACTGGGCTTTTAAAGAAACCAAAATTCTCACTACACATGGTAGTAAATTAGCCAGCTCCTTAAGATCATTCTCAGTATTTTGTGTAATTTTAGTCTTTGATTATGTCAATCACTTGCCATAGAGAAAGATGGAAGGCACCTGATGTGCTATGCAGGAAAAGGGTTGAATGCCAGGGATTGCCTACAAGGTGTTAAAGGAGCTGAAAGAATGTCGGGCATGGGCTGGAGAGATGGCTCCCAGATAAGGGCTCTGTCCCACTGCCTGGGAAGGTGGGTGGTCTCTACATAGATGCCTGGCTGTCTAGAGGTTGGGGGAACTTCCTGACACAGTAGACGGCCTATGCTACTCACAGAATGGCACTTGTCCATTCCCGCCCGATGCTGTCTCCAGCACCTGTTATCCTTTTCAAGATGTGGCTGCTTAAGGCCTGGTAGTGGCTTTAATTCCAGCACTTGGGAGGCAGAGGCAGGCCAGATTTCTCAATTGGAGGCCAGCCTGGTCTACAGAGTGAGTTCCACGACAGCCAGGGCTACACAGAAAAACCCTGTCTCAAAAAACTTAAAAAAAAAAAAAATGTGGCTGCTTGCATGAGGTTGCTGCCCACTCGCCCGTGGAGCAGTGCCCAGTCATTCCTGAAGTGAGTGCTCTTGAGGATCTCAGGTCTAAGTTTCCAACTATATTCTTGTCAAGTTAAGCGGCATTGGTGAAGCAACATAGTGAGGACTTTCAGGATAAATAAAAGACTCTTTTAAAGTATTTGAAAAATATATACAGAAAAATAACCTTAAAGGGTTATATAACACTGGGCTGGTGAGAGTGTCACTGTGTAGCCCTGGTTGCCAGGAACTCACTGTTTAGACCGTGTTGCCATTATACTCACAAAGATCCGCTTACCTCTGTCTCCAAAATGCTGAGAGTAAAGGTACACACCACCAAACCTGGCCAATAAAGTTATTTTTTAAAAATGGACAGTTGAGCCGGGCGAGCCGGGTGGTGGTGGCCCACACCATTAATCCCAGCACTTGAGAGGCAGAGGCAGGCGGATTTCTGAGTTGGAGGCCAACCTGGTCTACAGAGTGAGTTCCAGGATAGCCAGGGCTACACAAAGAAAGCTTGTCTCGAAAAAACAAAAAACAAAACAAAACAAAAAATCGACAGTTGGGTTTTGTCCGTCTTTAGTCACGTTACCTGGCTGACCCTAGCTGTGAAGGTCAATATGGCTTCAACCTTATGGTTTTCCTCCCTCTAACTCCCATACCCATGGTAAAGTTACTTTTTAAAACATTGGGATAGAGCTGGTGAGTTTGCTAAGCAGATAATGGCAGCTACCACCAAACGATGACCTGAATTTAGCCCACAGGGCCCACAGGATAGGAGAGAAGTTCAAGGTCATCTTTCACTACTTTAGGAGGTCTAGGATACCTGATACTATCTAGAAAGTAAAATGAAAATTGTTTTTAGATAAGCATGGAGCTTATGCCCTTAAACCTAATATCTGGGAGATAGAAGCAGGAGGATCTTGTGTGTGTGTGTGTGTGTGTGTGTGTGTGTGTGTGTGTGTGTGCCAGCCAAGAATATAGCCCTGTAATGAGAGTTCCTACCTAGCATGTTCCAGGATCTGGAGTCAATTTCTGGTTGGGCTCCAAGTTTGTTTGTTTGTTTGTTTGCTTGCTAGACAGGGCTTCTTTGTGTAGCTCTGGCTGTCCTGGAACTCACTCTGTAGACCAGGCTGGCCTCAAACTCAGAAATCCACCTGCCTCTGCCTCCCAAGTGCTGGGATTAAAGGCGTGTGCCACCACCACCCAGCTGTTTGTTTGGTTTTTTTTGTTTCGTTTTTTTTTTGTTTTTGTTTTTGTTTTGGTTTGGTTTGGTTTTGGTTTTGGTTTTGTTTTTTTCGATACAGGGTTTCTCTGTGTAGCTCTGGCTGTCCTGTAACTCACTCTGTAGACCAGGCTGGCCTCGAACTCAGAAATCCACCTGCTTCTGCCTCTCAAGTGCTATTTGTTTTGTTTTTAACCCTCTAAATTTACCTCGAAAACAAAAGTCAGGCAGAATGCAGGCTTCTGGGAAATAGACTATACATACTTTGTGCTGTTCCTCTAAGTACAACTATAAGCTCTACACATGAAATAGAACCTCAGGTCTCGATCCACTACACATTTATTGGTGGCATCTTGCTATGTGTAGCCCTGGTTTTCTTTACAAACACCAATGAGCACTGCTGGGAAAAGTCCCAACGAAAGGTATTCCCTGGAGCCAAGGGACCAAGGCAGAAGCAGCCTGATGGGATGTCTGTGCTTGTCCTGGCACATGCGGAAGCATGGTAGCACCCCAACAAAACATCTGTTGGTTTACAGCAGTCAGTCACGTGTTAGTAAGACTGAAAATCTGTGAGTAACCTCTCTGGGAGGCTCCAGGAGAATCTAGCTACTCTGAGAGAAATGTTTCTGTCTGTTCAGTGTTGGTATCAACTTCCTGTGAAGAGTGTTCTTTTAGCAGGGCTATGGTGGTACACACTTTTAATCCTAGCATTCCAGAGAAAAGGCAAGCAGATCTCTGTGAGTTCAAGACCAGCCCGGTCTACAGAGTTCCAGGATAGCCAGGGATACACAGAGAAACCCTGTCTCAAAGGGGGGGGGGGGGGGAAATGCTCATTTGGTTGGTTTTAGCCCTGGCTGGTCTGAAAATCCGAGGAATTCTCTTGTGTCTGCCTTCTACCTGCAGAAATTATATATAGCATGAGCCATGACTGTTAGTCCAGAGATGCGTTATCAGATACTACAAGTTGGCCTGGAGTCTGTCTTCCTCCTGCATCTAGGGTTATAGGTGTGCATCACCAGACCCAGCCAATACGCTTTTATTTTGCATAAGGAAGCATTTTTTCAAGAAGTAGTCAGTCAATGATAACTGAAGAAATGAGAACAATGCATTTCATACATGCTCAGCAATGCAGAGGAATTTAGCCCTGGAGCGAGTGAACAGAGTCAAGGCAGCAGAAACCAACACAACAGCAGCGACTTAAGATACAGGTATATACTTTCATATATAAATATATATTTCATGTCATATATTTATATACATTTCACCAGAGAAAAAATAGCAGCCAAGCATTTTTTTATGATTTAATTTAAGCGTGTGTGTGTGCGTGTGTGTGTGTGTGTGTGTGTGTGTGCACATGCACGTGTGTGGGTTCCGGAGGAGAGTGTTGGATCCTCTGGAACTGGAGTCAAAAGTGGTTGTGAGCCACATGGCTTCCGAGAACTGAATCTGTGCTTGCTCTTAACTGCTGAGCCATCTCTCCAACCCCTACTATAAACTTGTTTTGATTTGGTTTTGAGACAGTTTCTTTAGGATGGCCTCGAACTCAGTGATCCACTTATCTCTGCCTACTAAGTACTAGGATTAAAGGCATTCACTAATGTACCTGACATACTATAAGCCTTTAAAAAAATACAAGATTTTAGTCTTTTTTTTTTTTTTTTTTATAAATATACATGGTTGTCAGTGGTCCTCTGAAGTTTTTTTAAGATTTATTTTTATTTATTTTATGTGTATGAGTACACTGTAGCTGTACAGATGGCCGTGAGCTATCATGTGTATGGCTGCTGTTTTTAATCTCAGGACCTCTGCCGGCCCTGCTCGCTCAGCCCACCTTGCTATGCCCCCCCCCCC
>JADRCD010205242.1:0-13060 GCA_019843815.1 Montemys delectorum | reverse complement strand
TTGTCAGACAGGTGACACCATGGTCATAGTTGAGAGTAGAACATCCAAAAAGTGCACTCTGAGCCCAATGATACCAGGATAGGTCAGCTACACTCTATAGGGAGTCTAGGAGAGCTACAGGCTACATATCCTTATTGATTACCCTTCCCTTATCACCGGTCATACTGATAGTCGAAGAAGAATTAACAAGAATGTTTCTTGTTTTTGTGAAGCTCAAACTTTGATTGAAGTAGCATGGAAAGCCAAGTCCTTGCTCTCCATTCTCTCTGGCCAAGTTTGCTCACTTTCTTTCTTTTCTTTCTTTTTTATTAGATATTTTCTTTATTTCCATGTCATAAGATTTCTCCTTTCCCAATTTCCCCTCCAAAAAACAAAACAAAACAAAAACAAAAAACAACAAGAACAAATATCCCTATTGCCTCCCTTCTCCCCCTGCTTGCCATCCCACACTCTCCCACTTATTGGCCCAGGCATTCCCCTACACTGGGGCACAGAACCTTCACAGGGCCAAGGACCTCTCCTCCCATTGATGACCGACTTGGCCATCCTCTACTTGGCCATCCTCTACTATATACATGCTGCTGGAGCAATCAGTCCCACCATATATACTCCTTGGTTGGTGGTTTAGTCCCTGGGAGCTCTGAGGGTACTAATTAGTTCATATTGTTGTTTGTCCTAAGGGGCTGCAAACCTTCCAGCTCCTTCAATCCTTTCTCTAGCTCTTTCATTTGGGGACCCTGTACTCAGTTCCATGGATGGCTGTGAGCCTCTACTTCTGTATTACTCAGGTATTGTCAGAGCCTCTCAGGAGATAGCTATATCAGGCTGGATTGTTCTTCCTTCAGTCTCTGCTCCATAGTTAGTCTCTGCAACTACTTCTGTGGGTATCACTTTCAATATGAATATTCTAACCAAACTTTACAGAGCTGAAGTCATGGTGTGCTGCTGAGATTCTCCTACACCCACTACTCTGTTGCTCAGGCTGGTCTCAAACTCCTTCTGCTTCAGTTTCCCAAGTAGCTGGGACTACAGGAGTGAGCCATAGTCTGGCTTATAAACAAGTTCCTGAAATCCAGTTCCTTGTTACTGGTTCTGGAAGAAGGAAGCCTATTCCAGTATCCACAGAAACACTCACAATCCACCCCAGAAAACACACATGGGGCAAATGATGTGAATGTATGCATATTTATAAGCAACTGATCCTGTGTCCTAATGCGATTTGTATAGCCTTATGAGTTCAAAGTTAGCCTTCCAACAAGAGCAGGCTTTTAATTAACAAGAGTAGCCTCAGCATCTGGCAGATGTGGCTTGGTTAGGAGGAACTTTCTATTAAGCCCTCACCAATGCGGCTTAGTCAGTGTAACTGATTCTTATTTAAATGAGATTCCACTGATTTTTTTTCCCCTCTTTTTAACCTAACAAAAAGAAAAACCGTCTGTGTTTGCAATGTTTTTCAATGAACTGGGATTTCTTTCTCTTTTTGAGAAAGTCATAATTGACTTATTTTATAATGAAATGTTGCCCAACATCCTCAGGCTCATTTGAATAAATTATTTACCAGGATTTCCTGGGTTTTAGTGATGAGCCAGTGCAGGCCTTCTTGGAGTTCCATCAGCTTCCCTCTTGCTGCCCAAGTGTAAGAGAGAGAGGCAGGCACTAAGGAGAAAGAATGGGAAACCAGGAGAAAGCTGGTCTTAACTAGCCACGAAGGGTGAGGTTGTTGATATCGATACTTGATGGCTATTATCATTAGTGGAATATGGAAAGGGTGGAGCTAGAGCTAGCCCTGGTACTCTGCACGCTGTTTGCTAGAATCTTCCATGTTTGTCAGGAGTATTATGAAATTGGGCTTATATAATTGAATGCATATGGGCCAATATGTTAGCTAATGATCTTAGGCAGACGTGTCATTTCTTTGGACCCTTTCTTCCCCAGTTCAGAACATAGATTTTAAGCTTGCTGCAGATGTTTGCGGCATATGAAAATTATAGGGATTATATAAAACTTAACCCAAGAGTGGAGGAGGCTGCCATCAGTGGCAATGTTCTCTAACATTGAAAACTGAAGGTACTCTTTATGGCCATGTTGGTTGGTGAGAAAATGACATGTGACCAAAAACCCATCACGTGGGATGAAGGTCCTATTGACCCTGGCAGGGGCATATAGAAATGGAGCTATCTGGAATTTGGAGATGGAGTTCTGGTTTCTCTAAAGTACAGACTGGGGTTGGCAATGGACAATAACTCTCTTGGTAAATGCTTATTATGCAAGCATGAAGACCCGAGTTCAATACTCAGTACTTACACTAAAAGCCAGGCATAGTGCACTGTGCTTTTAATGCTGTTACAGGGACATCAGAGATAGGCAGATCCCTGGCCCTTGGTGAGCAGTCAGTTCCTAATGAGACTCTATCTCAAAAAGTAAGGTATATGTCTCTTAAGGAATGACCCATGAGGTTTTCATCTGGCTTCCACAGGACACATATGTACACATACCTGCATACCAAAACACAAATGAACACTCCTCCCAACTCCACATAAATAAAATATGCATTTTTTTGGGGGGGGGAAGCTCTGTTTATGACAAGGACAGAGAAGTTGAAGCCAACCATAGGCCTTACATGTGGTATTTCAAGGTGGCTGTGACCCCCCTCATTCATTCACTTAGAGAAAAAGGACACTTCTTGCTGGAGGAAGTATGGGGTCCTTGGGGACCTCTGGTAGAATCTTTCCAGAACAGCTGTCCATCCCTAAAACAATCCCAAGATCTTCTTCCATGAAGAGCCCTTTCATTATTTTTTTTAAAATATTAATAGAACTAATTAAATATGAAAGTGGCTTCTATCTTTAATCTTTGGCTTCTCATCTTTCCTCCCCTCCTCTTTCCCTCTTCCCACTGTGCCTGAGTATGTATTGTCAAAGTGTCAGGCGAGAAGGGAAGGAAAAAAACCAGGCCAGATAACAGAATTGGTATGCCTGGCAAAAGCTGTGGACACAAGGGACTTCTTTTTAATCCAGTCCATTAATCAATTTCTTCGTAGAAATTGAATTAACTGTCTTTCATCAACATCACATTCTGTGACTGGAAAACACTGTGTGCACCCAGGAATGCAAATTCAATGGGCGTTTCCTCCTTGCCTGTGCAGGTAAACTGCGACATTCACACTATTGGGTGTTTTTTGGTCCTGTGCATGGAGATGAAAGGACCGAAATGTCAAATGATGCTGGCCTTGAACATGGACTCCAGGGAAAACACTGAAATGACCTCTTGTTTTGTTTTTCCTGTCACAAATACTTAGAAAGAGCCTCACTTCTAACCCTCCCTTTTAACCTAAATGGACTCACCACCAAATATGAGACACACTGTAAATTACTTTCTTTGTGTTTAAATTGGAAAAAAAAAAGTTAAAGAACTGTCTATTGGTACATGAGCCCTCCATTGTTTTGGGAACCAGGTTTTCTTACTGGGTCATCGGGCTTTTGCTTGCATGGGGAGTCATGCAAGGATGAAAAAATCCCTCTTAGTCACTGAGATTTAAAAAAAAAAAAGGTTTTTTTTCTTCTTTTCTTCAAATTGACAAATAAAAATCATGTATTTTTGTGGTGTGTCTCATAAATTTTTGCATTGTGAATACACTGTGGAATGCTAAATTAAGCTAAGGAATACCCTCATTGTTGTGGAACTTAACTGTTTTCCTGAGATGGTGGCATAACAAATCTTTATTAGCAAGTTTTCAGGAATATGTCATCATTATTAACTATAGCATTGTATAATGGATTTTTTGAAAATTCATTTTCCCTGTTTAAATGAAAATTTGTAACCTTTGACTCACATCTCCTGTGTTTTCTAGACTATCAGACCTCTGGCTCCATCCTACTCTCTGCTTCTAAGGTGATTTCATGTATAAGTGCTACAGGGTAGTGTCCATACATTTGTGCTTGATTTATTTCACAGACTATTCTTTTTTGTGTGAGAAATAGTTCCCTCAAAGACAGGCCACCCACCAGAAAGGGAGAGGCCTTTAGAGTTTTGTATGAAACAAAGTCACTGTGGGTTGGTTATAAGTTTATCTGAGCCCAAAGACAGACTAGCCTTGCTTACAAGTTATGTGAAGTTACAAAAAGCAGGTTTATTAGTCATAGGTGGGCAGCTCTCCAGCTCAGGAAAGTTTTCTAAAGGGGTTGAACTTTCATCTGTGTGATCCATTGTCATCACAGTTCATGGGTTCCACTAAGTAGCAAGCCCTTGGGTTTATGGGCTATAAAAACAGGACTTGCATAGCTCAAAGGCAAAAGCACATCATATGTGAGTTTGCATATATGAGGGAGACATGAATGGAACCTGAGCTCTGTTGTCCAGTCTCTCCTCATTGCAGAATCTTGGGCCCCCACAACATTCTATATTTATTCTGAAGAGATACCAACAAGAAAAAGTAGAGGCCAGCTGGAGATGAGTTCTGCAACTTTAGTATTTCACTCATTTATTTTGTTGCTAATAAACCCTAATTGACCATCTGCAGGGTTCCAAGGTCTTTGATTTGTCTCAAGGGCACAAGGACAGAATAAACCAAGCAAACACACACACACAAAATCTAGTGCTGTGGTTGCTTGAGAGAAGTTATCTTGATCTTGGGGGGGGGAGCAAGAGCAGAAACGCATAACACCTCATTAACATCTGTTAAAGTAGAAGCTTGCTGTCTATGGGGTAGTCTGAGGAAGACCCACACAACACATGGGCTCTGGGAAGGAGAACAGATCATGTGATTCAAGGAGCGAGGGATTGGAAGTGAGTACCAAAGGAAGACTGTTCCCTCTCATCCCATTCTCTGTTCAAGACACAAGGTCAACATACAATCATACCATTTCAGGCTTACAACCCCAGTGGTGCTGTGCTGCTCTCAGAACAACAAATATGTTCTCTACCAAGAAGACTCCAGCATATTCCATGACAGTTGACCTAAGAAGGCTGGTGTCTTCACCCAGCAAGATCCAGTTTCAAAGTAGGAACCTGTTGCTGTTCTTCTTACTAGGAAGTCCTCTTTACTTACCCAGCTCCCTTTGCCATTGCTTGACAGAGTCATGAGACTTGATATAGTTGTCTTAGCCTGCCACACTGGGCTAAGCCTTCCATCCCCTCTCTACATAGTAGCCTGTACTTTTTCTACCTAACAATGAACAGAGCTGCAATTATTTAATTCTCAGGTTCTTCAGCCCTGGATTTTGTGTCTCCCAAAGGTTCAAATGTTGGAAACAATCCTTAACTTGATTTGTTAGTGGTTTATGGGGGTGGTGTTTTGAAAGATAAAAAGGGACAGGTGGAGTCATAAGAATGGAGTTCCTGTGGTGGCATTAGTGGCTTTAGAGGAAGACAGATCAACACTGTCACATTAGCTCTCTTTTCCTGGGATGACCTCTGCCATGCTGTGATGCAGCAGGAAGATCTTTGCCAGCTGCTGGATCCATGCCCATGAACTTCCCAGCCTATTAAAATTACCTAGTTTCTGATATTCTGTTGCAACAATACAAAACAGACTTAGATAACTTCTCCAGGCTTGAAGTGACTAGAATACAGGGCTAGTGACTTCTCTGATCACCAGAGTAGTCAGGCCACATGAGTTGCTTTTCTGGAGCTATGATAAAGATACTTGAAAAAGAACAACTGTGGGTTGTTCTTCATTTTTATATGCATATGTATGTGTTCTTGAGTATGTGTACGTGTGTGTATGTGTGCGTGCACACAAGCATACATGAGTATGAGTGCATGTATGAGCATGTGTTCAGTGGCCAGAGGTAAATGCCAGCTGCCTCCCTCTACTTCTCTTTCTTATTATTTTTACATTTATTATTTTACTTTATTTATGTATCTTTCTTTCTTCCTTCCTTCTTTTCTTTCTTCCTCTCTTTCTTTCCTTCTTTCTTCATGTTTGCTGATGCATGTTTAAGTACATGTGGCATTGTGCTCATGTGGAGGTCAAATGACAACCTTTCAGAGTCTATCCTTATACCATGCAGATCTTGGGAACAGATTCAGGCTTGGCTATAAGTGCCTATACTCCCTGGCTTACTTCACATTATTTTTTTTTTTTTTTTTGGAGACAAAGTCTCTCACTAAACCTGGATATTATTGACTGGACAAGACTAGCTTGTTTGCAAGCTGCAGGGATCTTCTTGCTCTGCCTCCCGAGAGAGAGGATTACAGATGTCCATCCTATGCCTGGCTGTTTGTGTGGGTGCTGAGGATCCACACTCAGGTTCTCCTTGCTTGTGCAGCAAGGGCTTTACTGAATGAATCATCTGCCCCATCCCTCTTTTTTCTTTTTAAAGGAGATATTACTTATTTGGCTCATGACTCATGGGGTTCAGTCCCAGCTTGCTTGGCTTCATTCACTTGGACAGAATATCATGCTGGCAGAAGCACATAGCTGAGAGAGTCTTCAGTTCATGGTAGACAGGAAGAAGAGGGAATGGAGGGGACTGGGAGTGAATCATTGCTTTCAAAGACTTGTTACTCTGGAATCTACTTTCTTTAGCTACAGGAGCTGAGTATAGTGAGGCTGGGCATCCCAAGAACCAGAATGTGTTCCTGTCCAATGAAGAACCTGCCTGTCCCTGAAGCTCCAGACTTGTTTTCCCCCAGTAAGCTAAACTGGAAAAAGTAAGACTTGAGAAATCAACCCCACTTCCCAAAATAGCATCCCCAGCTGGCAATGCAGTCATTAACATAAAAGACTGTGAGGGACGTTTCATATTCAAACTGGGACCCAATAAATAACATATAGTCAGTGCTCAATAAGTGGTGTGTAAGTTTCTGGGTAAATGAGCAACCATGATATAGACAGAGGCTCACCTGGGTATCAGTGAGTGTAGCCAGCCAACAGCTTGCCCAGTGCAGCATTGACCAACCTTACTGTGAGAAGTTAGATTTGGATTGTGTCACACTAAGGGGTTTTGACTTATTCCCAAAGGCAGAGGGACCCTTGGAAGTCTTATAAGCTAGAGAGTAACTTAACCTGTTAAGTGTTTTAGAAACACAACTAGAGGGCACTTGACTACTGAGTTAACTATCTGGGATTGGCTCTTATCTGACTTCTGAAGGTCTCATTTTTCCAGTTGAACTAAGCGAGGGAAAACACCTTTTGGGTTTCAGTTGTACATAGCATCTGCCTGTGACAACTACCTCCCTTCTGCCAGCCCCCACAGATGCTTCTGTTACCTGTGGTCTAGTTTACATCTCTCTTGGCACTGTGGCCTGCTGCCCCTTTGCTTGAACTAGATCCATCTGGCCCTTGCAACTTGGCTGGTACCAGCCCATCTGGCAGCGGCATCCCCTATATACACTTCTTCTGGGCTCAGATCAACACACATTCCCTCACTGGAGCCTCTCTGACCACAGTAGACCATATTGCTCTGTGGAACTCAGGACCACTCATTCTCTGCCACTGAGAGGTTCACAGAAGCAGAGAGCCTAGTTCTAGAAGTCACTGGTGTCTACCGCCTCTTCTAAAGGAGTTGGAGTCCTGAGGAGAAACGCAGTGTCCGGTTATACATCAGTGGAGCAACAAAGCCAGGAAGAGATTCCAGTGATGCGCTAGTCAGCCTTCTGTTACTATAACAACATGCCTGAGATAATAAACTTAAGAAGATAATAGGTTTGTTTCGGTTCACAGATTTGGAAGTTTTAGTCCATTGTCCTTTGACCTTGTAGCTTTTGTGCCTGTGATGAAGCATCACATCCTGGTAGGGATGCGCAGCAGAGGAAGCTGCTCATCTCTTGGTGGCCAGGAAGCAAGCAAGAAGAGACAGAATCACATAATCTCCTCAGAGAGCAATGATCTAAAATCTTCCATCATGTCTCACCATTTAGAGTTTACTGTTTCCTTTCAATTTTTTGAAGCTATGAGCAAGTCTTTGATAGTTGGGCCTTCAGGAAAAACTTATTCGTATCATAGCAGATGACTTGACCCAAGTCCATTGCTTTTTCTATTAGATACAACTACCTGACTGGGCTCCAAACACAGGACATGGGCTGTTATTTTCTTCTCAACACAACCACTTATTTTGCTAACAAAATCATGAGCTTGGAAACCTTGGACTGCAAAATATTTCATTTATCTACTTGCAAATGTGTGCCACATAGTAGTTATTTAATAAAATAGCATTGATTTTAGTCATTTCAGATGAGAACTGTCCTTGTTATCCACAAGCCTTCATTGCATTCATTAGAGCAATGTTGACATGGGGAGAAAATAATTGACTTTGGAAGCTCCAGGTGACAGCATGGTCTTGTTGTGCATGCCTTTACTTCTCCAGAAGGCTAATGTGGCACATCACCATCACTGTACATCTCAGGGTCCTAGGAAGGAAGGGCATTCCTGACATACTTGTTCTGCCTCTCTGTTTTAGAGACTGACTTCTCCTGGGTAGAGTAACCCATCTGACTGCATTCTGTGGGGATGGGGCTAAGTCCAATCTACCTTTCTCTACGTATAGTTCCTGGGAGAGGCTGCTTTTCCACGAACCTGCCTGGTTCAAATGATCCTGGTCTTACCCCTAAGCTTGCTCATGTGCCATGGCAATTCTGACTTCCTGTCAGTACTAGTTTCCAATGCTTTCTATCCCAGGTTGATTGTCCCTTTGTAGATCCTTTACTGTCCTCTTCCTAGAACATACTGGTTTCTGATGGAATCTGGTCTGATTACAAGAGCTCAGGGAATCATAGAAACATGTCAGTAAGGCAGAAGATTTCCCATGGCCAAGTAGTTTTGGCATTGTTGCAAAATGCAGAGAAATAGCTAAGCTATGTATCCATAGACTAAAGGAACTTGAGTGGGACTTGGGAGAATTTGGGGGCAGATGAGCACTTTCCTATCTCCCCTTTTTAGATAGCCCTAAATGAATCACCTGCATTTAATCTTTTGGCCTCTAGTTCAAGAAAGACAGTTTCATTTAAAACACTAGTAAGATGTTATCACTTCCATTCAAGGAGCTCACAATCTAGTGAGAGGTGACCCATGGGGAAATTCTCCTGTATGCAAGTAATGAGAAAGAAATATACCAGAGGGTTGATAAATGTAGGTGGATATGGAAGCTACCAGCTAGGTGACTCCAGGAACCGACCTAGAGTCGTACAGAAAGAGTCTGAGTAGGAAAAAGATCAACTTAGACCCCAGGCTCTATATTTAGTCATTAAAAGTTAGCGGGTCCTTAATCAATGTAGATATTTTTATCTTGCTTTCAACTTAATTACAAAATGGACCAAAGTGAGACATTCTGAGGACCAGGGCCTTTTCATGGGAAGATGGTCACCATCCATAGGGGTGTGCTTTCTCTGAGTCCCAGGGTGGTTGAAATAGAATTGCCTCCTAAGTCAGAATATGAGCATCTGACACGTAAATGGGTGGATATGGGACAAGAAGAGATTAGTTGCTGTTTCTGTGAGTAACCATGTCCCAGGACTGGCCCTGAGGGAAGATGGAGGCTGACACCAGCACATCAGGAAATGATCCGCCCTCTTCCTGTTCCTTAGGCCCAGAATGTTCCTACACACTGAGCCAGAAGGAAACAGGGAGGGAGTTACTACACAAGCAGCTTAAATAACTTGTGTTTCTTGGGCATTCGGGCTTCTACTTTGATATAAATTCAAAACCTACTAGTTTATTTATTTTATTTGGTTAGGAACCAAGACAATGGTGACTTTACTGGAAACGTGTGTGTGTGTGTGTGTGTGTGTGTGTGTGTGTGTGTGTGTGAGTGTGTGTGTGTGTGTTTCCTTTTTCTTCTTTAAAAACCCTGGGCAACTGACCTACTTTTTTATTCTCTTTGAACTCAACGGAGGCAGCTCTTCTTCAAAGCAGGCTGTAACATTAAGGTTCTTTGCTTTATGTGGACTAGGGTGAGTCACCCAGTTACTAAAAAAGATGAGCCATGAATGCTGTCTTTTAAAGCTGTCTTTGTGCCCAGAGCTGTTTTGGAATTCTTTTTTTTTTTTTTTCTTTTGAGCACCCCTGACTTGCTCTTAGTACTTAAGTCATGACAGCAGGGAAAGCGGGGTGAAAGAAATGTTGCCTATTTGTTTTTCTACTAAATGAATTTCAAGGAGAACATGGGGCAAGCAAATTATTCACATCACCTGGGGTTCTCTGTTGGAGGAAGATGAGAGCTTCCTAGTCTTACACACTTCGGAGGAACACAAAGCTATAGTTCTGCAGATCATTCAGTGTACAGCTAGATCTCAGGTGAGCAGTGAGCTTGCTTGGGCTCCTTCACCTGAGAAGATGCCCGTCAGACCACTGACATTCTAGTAGTTCTGTTGGTTGAGGGTGAAGGGGCATCTTGCAATGAACTCTAAAAATAGAATCCTCCATCCTTCTTTCAAGTAGACTTGATTTTTGCTTCTGTACAGGTCCTGTGGGGAGCAGAGCTGGATGACTATAGCAAGGAGTGGGCTATTGAGCCTTCTCAGCAAGGGGATCTGAGTTGCTTTGGATGGCTAGTCCGCTCCCCAGTCTCTCCTGAGCCCCCTTTTCACATTTACTTAATAATTTTTGTGATAATGTCATACATGAGTATTTACATTGTTCCCACCCACAGTCTCCCTTCTGCAGCTCCTCCAGCTTCTCACCCACCTCCTTTGAACTCCATGGCCTACACACACACACAGACACACAGACACACACACAGACACACACACACACACACACTCACACACACACACACACGGTAGGGTGCATACACAGGCATGCACAAACACACATCTCCTGATAAGTCAGTTTTGCTCATACTTATAAACGTTTAGAGCTGACCACATGGGGTCGGCTAACCTCTCAGAGGTTTCCTTCTTGGTAAGGACAAAATCTGAACCTTGAGTATCTAAATTGAAATTTGATTAATAGTAAGCTACTCCTTTCAGTGAGACATGACTGAATTAAGCAGTTTGATGGAGAGTTTAGTTTATCAGGTTACTTTCCATAGACTGTTCATATTGTGATATGGACATAGCAAACCAGGGAGACCCATTCCGAGGGAGATGGGAGATAGGCCACTCTGGTGAAAAACATTCCTGAGTGTCATCCTGATCAAATGGCTACAAATGAGCTGCATGTGTAATGTCTCTCTGACACTTAGGTTTGGCAGGGCCCTTTTTGTATTTTTTGGATAGGTAATTTGCCACAAATGTGCAAATTCATAACCCTTCCTCCCAGCCCCGTTTTTGAGACCCTATACTCAAGACACACAGCCACCTCTCCTAACTCAGAGATAAATCAATTACTGCTGGCAGCCAGGGCCCAGTATGCCCCCACCATCTCTAATGCCAGGTTCTTAGAGACGACTATTACGCATTTTAACAAATAACAGGAGCGCTAAGGCAAGGACTTTTATCGCAATATGAACACTGTAATTTCAACCTTTTAGGGCAAGCAATCTATGGAATCAAATCCAATGTGGAGGGTGCAGAATGGTGGTTGAGCTGTAGCAGTTTGACTGGGAAGGACAACTTTCCATAGAGTCTAGGATGGACTGGAAGCACTCAGTGCTTCTAGGCCTTAAATGGGAATTTCTGGAGCTAAGAATACGTCAGGGCCCTGGACAGTGAGCCTTTCCACTTCCTCTGTCACTCTTACCCCTGGGGATTGCTGTTTGGGATCCACACAGAGTGCTCTGTGCTGTGTGGAGAAATGACCACCTCTGTCATCAACGATGCAGAAATCATATCATGCAACCACAAGGTACTGGGCTGAGCATTTTCCAGACTGCAGCAGTCTCTAGTGTAGGGGCTACCCTTAGCTAATTTTCACTTGTAAGGAATAGGAAGTCCACTACTGAGCGAGCGCTTACAAGTTGTTGCACTGAATGCTTTGCAGAATGTTGCACTTAAAGCTTTTGCTCTTGCGATTTTTTTGGTTTTTTTTTTTGTTTGTTTGTTTTTTATTCAAATGGGATCATCCAACCCAGTTCTCCTGTTCTGAGAGAAACAGCTTGAAAGGGGAGAGCAGGGTCTCCCACTCAGAGAACCTACATTCAGTGTCACCACATACTGCCACCCCTCTCCACTTCCTCTCTAAAAAGATTCCTCACTAGCCAGTGGCCCCCAGACTCAACATCCCACACCTAGCAGCCATACTGCCTCGACCTTCAACTTCATTCTTCTTGCTAATTTCCTAGTTTAATGATAGGATACTCCATAATTCCACTAAGCCCATCTAAACACTGCAAGGAATGGCTCATTAAGCATGAGAGTAGGTGCTTATTTAGTAATGAATTAGAATAGTTGTTGCTCTGGGAATTTCTATGTTAGATGTGGTAAAGTTGATGGGGCCACAAGAAGGAAGGAGAAATAGCCTAAAGAGAAATAAGTTTATTATACTCCTAGATACTAGAGAGGAGTCACTACATGCCAGGCAAGGCCACAGAGATTGTTATCAGCTGTTGGCAAGGTGACCCAAGGAGACTCTGAAGAAGGTGTAGACTGGAGGTGTACCTGTATTCTCCACAGGAAAGGAAGAACAAGGGAAGGCACTCTTTAGGATAGGCTAATGTGAATAATTCCCATGGGCTTGGATTCAAGGGACAGTTTCTAGTAGTCCAAGCTAGGGCTATCATACACAGGAGGAATGTTAACTTGGTGTGAATCTGACAGGTTTCTTATAGGTTCATGTTTTGAATACTTGATCTCCTGGATGTGGTGCTATTTTGAAGGTCTTGGGGCCTAGGAAGTAGGACCTAGCTGTTGAAAATAGATCATTTAGGGTCAATACTTAAAGGTATTGCCCATCTGGTTCTGTCCAACACTCTCAGATTCCTGGGTTGCTGCCCATAGGAGCTATCTTCTACAAGTCGGCAGACTAAGGCCCATTGATGTACCTGCTATGCTGAACAGAACTTTCTGAGTCCATGACTCAAAAATAAATCCATCTTCCCATAATTTTTTCTGGCAGGTACACATTACAGCAATGATAAAAGTGACCAATATAAGAATAATTGAAACTAGTGTGTTGGAAGAACGTGAGAAGGTTTGTAGGTAGTGTGAATTTAGGAGTCCTAGAATGCCAAGAGTCCCTTAA
>JADRCD010205241.1:0-15998 GCA_019843815.1 Montemys delectorum | reverse complement strand
ATTTAATACCCTTTGAAGGGCTGGATTTGTGGAAACATATTGTGTGAATTTGGTTTTGTCATGGAATACTTTGGTTTCTCCATCTATGGTGATTGAGAGTTTTGCTGGGTATAGTAGTCTAGGCTGGCATTTGTGTTCTCTTAGGGTCTGCATGACATCTGCCCAGGATCTTCTAGCTTTCATAGTCTCTGGTGAGAAGTCTGGTGTAATTCTGATAGACCTGCCTTTATATGTTACTTGACCTTTTTCCCTTACTGCTTTTAGTATTCTTTCTTTGTTTTGTGCATTTTGTGTTTTGACTATTATGTGGCGGGAGGAATTTCTTTTCTGGTCCAGTCTATGGAGTTCTGTAGGCTTCTTGTATGTTCATGGGCAACTCTTTCTTTAGGTTAGGGAAGTTTTCTTCTATAATTTTATTGAAGATATTTACTGGCCCTTTAAGTTGGAGGTCTTCACTTTCTTTCATACCTATTATCCTTAGGTTTGGTTTTCTAATTGTGTCCTGGATTTCCTGGATGTTTTGGGTTAGGGTCTTTTTGCATTTTGCATTTTCTTTGATTGTTCTGTCAATGTTGTCCATGTTATCTTCTACCCCGGAAATTCTCTCTTCTATCTCTTGTATTCTGTTGGTAATGCTTGCATCTACGTTTCCTGACTTTTTTCCTAAGATTTCTAACTCCAGGGTTGTCTCCTTTTGTGATTTCTTTATTGTTTCTACTTCCATTTTTAGGTCCTGAATGGTTTTATTCAGATCCTTCACCTGTTTTTTTGTGTTTTCCTGCAATTCCTTAAGGGATTTTTGGGTTTGCTCTTTAAGGGCTTCTATTTGTTTACTTGTGATCTCCTGTAATTCTTTATGGGATTTTTTTGTTTCCTCTTTAAGGGCTTGTATCTCTTTATCTGTTTTCTCCAGTATTTCTTTAAGGGAGTTATTCATGTCCTTCTTAAGTTCCTCTATCAGCATTGTGAGATGAGTTTTTAGATCCAAATTTTGCTTTTCTGGTGTTTTGGGATATCCAGGGCTTGCTGAGGTGGGAGTACTAGGTTCTGGTGAAGCCAAGCAGTCTTGGTTTCTGTTGGTAGGATTCTTGCGTTTGCCTTTAGCCATCTCTTGATCTCTGGTGTTAGAAGTTCTTGGTGTCTTAGAGCTTGATCTTTCCTTGCTGCCCTGCAACTCCCCTTCCACTCCTGAGGCCTGTGCTTCCCAGCTGGTCCTGCCTGACAACTTGGTGTGACTCTTGTCCTGGAGGGAAGTCCTGTGCTCCCAGGGAGGGGGCAGAGATGTTCGCTGATCTAGCTCTGTCCCTCGGAAGCTGAGAGTCTCCAGTCCCTGCAATCCTGCAACTCCCCTGCACTTCCTGAGGCCTATGCCTCTCGGCTGGTCCTGCCCTAGCAAGATCCCAGAGAAAAAATGGCGGATCTCACCTGAGTCCTTGGGCTGAAGCCGGCCTTGGGGGGAAGTCCTCCCCTAGCAGGCAGGGTGCAGAGATGTTCTCTGATCCAGCTCTGTCCCTCGGAAGCTGAGAGGCTCCTGTCTCTGCAGTCCTGCGACTCCCCTGTACTTCCTGAGGCCTATGCCTCCCGGCTGGTCCCGCCTGATTCCTGGGGCTAAAGCCTGCTCTGGATGCAGGCCTTCTTCTTGCAGGGAGGGGGCAGAGATCTTCGCTGATCCAGCTCTGTCCCTCAGAAGCTGAGAGACTCCAGTCCCTGCAGTCCTGTGACTCCCCTGCACTTCCTGAGACCTATGCCTCCCAGCTGGTCCTGTCCTAGCAAGACCCCAGAGAAAAAATGGCGGATCTCACCTGAGTCCTTGGGCTGAAGCCGGCCTTGGGGAGAAGTCCTCCCCTAGCAGGCAGGGGGCAGAGATGTTCTCTGATCCAGCTCTGTCCCTAGGAAGCTGAGAGGCTCCTGTCTCTGCAGTCCTGCGACTTCCCTGTGCTTCCTGAGGCCTATGCCTCCCGGCTGGTCCCGCCTGATTCCTGGGGCTAAAACCAGATTAATTTTTAACTAAAACTGATAACAATTCCATTATCTGAATAATTTGAAGATTATTTGTGTAAATCCAAAACATAAGTTTGAAACATGAGACTAAAGCAAATGTTATGTATCAATTTCATATCATAAAAGAAGAACAAGCATCTATCAGCTCATTTTTCAGACATAAAAAATTCAGTTACTGATAATTCATTAGACATGAAGCTTTGGTTAAATGAAGCCAACCGATGTTAATAGCCTGTGGTGCAATAAGACTCACTGCGAACAGGTGATGATTACTGTACTTAGCTCTTCTGGGAGATAAAAGTATGGTAACTATAATCACTCTAAAAATTACTTCATAAGTGTCATACTGTTAATTACAGTTCAAAGAACTAGCATCTGGTTGAAGTTATAGGTGTAACTTTGAGGAAAGGGTGTTAACAGGAAATGCATGTTAAGAACCTCTAATCACAATATAAAATGTTCTTTACTTGGCTCTGTATGTTTTTATACAATAAGTCACACCTGGTGTTTGCAATACATATATAATATATGTTATATTTCTATTTGCATTAATATATTTTATATTTTCAAATGTATTTTTGCAGTATATATTAACTATGGCTTTTTTTTTGAGTAGAGAATGATAAACAAAGTTATTTTACCTTTTAAACACTGTGATTCCCAAAAGACAGAAATTTGTAGATGTTTATAGATTAAGCATTAACAGCTCAAATGGACAACACACTTATAATTGTTTGGTCATATTTATAATAAATATGTAGATCAGGTAAAATTGATTTTAACATTAACTTATATTAACTGTTTTTGTTATATAGCATAATTTATTATGTGGAAACTTTCTGAGAACCATTTCATATATTATCCATTGATGATGAAATACACTATGCATGATTCTTAAGGTACCAGGATTATTTTTTAATTCTAAATTTAAGTTTGAACATATCTATATCATATCTATATCATGTATAACACACTTTTAGACTCATATAGCATATAAGCAATATAGTGTATCAGAAGAAAAGCATATTCAGGCATATTGCAAATACTTATAAAACCAAGTAAAATAATTTTTAAAAATTTCTTAAAATGTATGTTTCTAAATTAAAATTATCAGCACTTATGAAATCAAAAGTGAATCATTAAGATGAGGAAAGAAACCAGAGGAATATGAACATAGTGCAAGAAGCTAGGAATCAAAGTATATTAAATGTATATGTGGAAAATCATAAGCCAATCATTTATCTCAAATAAACAATATATTATAATAAATCTAAATGTATGAAGACATTAACCAATATTCAACCCATATAAAATGAACACATAATACTGTATCTCCATCCAAACAATTATTTATATTTCATAATTCCATAATAAAAATGAACTAGTAAGAGTAAAAACACCATGTGTAAGACCTTTCAAAACTTGTAAACATTATGATATACCTAGATTACAAAAGTGATCTTAGCACCTGATCCAATCTTGACATTGCGAATAGCTGATGAAGGCTGGTGTGGTTCTGTACAGTTCTCAGTAATTACCATGGCTGCTAGTTGTGAGTGAAGGGCATACAAAAAACTGACAGAGTACTTAGAAATATACATTCTCTGCTAGAAGTGCATACCAGAACTAAACATGAGAAAGAAGTCACTTCTGTTATTACATTAAGTTCACCCATAATAACAAGACAAATTTAGTGACATCTACCTATCCATTTGTTGCTCAAGTGGCCTCAAGAGTACTTCATACAAAAGCTAGAGTCAGACATGCTCTGGGATTGGCTACAGAAGCCCTAAATAACTTCCTCACAAGCTGTCTAGGTTGTTTTCTACTAATGTAATAGAGACACCATGATCAAATGCAAATTAGTGAGAAAAAAGTTTGCTTTGCTTACACATCTGATTGTAGTTCATCAACTGAGAGAACTCAAGGCAAGGACTTATGTGAGTAAAGGGCATGAAACAGAGTCCATGGTTGAGAAGTTTATCAGACTGCTTCCATTAGACAATTCATGACCATTGTCCAGGGATGGCACCATCCTTAGCAGGCCTGCCCCTCCCACACCAATTAATTATAAAAATGTTCCATAATCCAACCTAACAGGAATTTCCAATAATGAGACTCCTGCTTCCCAAATGAACCTAGCTTGTGACAAGTTGAAAAAATGAATAGATAAATAGATGATAGATAGATATAGATAGGTAGATAGCTGATATATATATATGTGTATATATATATATATATATATAGATAGATAGATAGATAGATAGATAGATAGATAGGTAGGTAGATAGATAGATAGATAGATAGATAGATGGATGGATAGATAGTTAACTAGCACATGTGTTAACTTTAATTTTGCTTTAAAATCCCAACAAATGTGTCAGTATCTTAAAATGTCACCAAGAGGAATGATTCCAGGAAAAATCATCATATTAAAAACCCAAAACATTAAGGACAAATGGCAAAAGATGAAGAATTTTGGAAGGATGGAATAAAAGAAACTTTCCATGAAGAAATAAATAATGTGTGGCAAATTATGAACTTTTTAATTAGACACTAACACTTCTTATTTTTTTTTTTTGTATTTCATACCAGAAGTATTCAGTAAATTTTCTGAACATATGAAAGGATTGTACCAATGTTGACTTCATCAGTTATGGAAACTTTTAGGTCTAGTTGTAAAATATCTGTGTAGTTGTAGTAAATTAGCATGCGTTCCATAAATTCCTCATAATTAACAAAATCACTTAATTATTTTACCATTTACGCAGTAAAATATCAGCAATTATTGAAGATAATAAGTGCTGATACAGTTGTATCCATTGGGACTGGGCTCTACAGTCTATTAATTCCTGAACTTTGGTTTTTCAGTGTTGATTCCTATTACCGAAGAAGAGAGGATTGTAATTACATTTATGTGTGAGTATAGGGTATGATTTAGGATATGGTAAGGAATTATGATGGTTTACAAACTGTAGTATTAATTCTTTTCTATGATGCATGACCACACTAGCCCCAGGAATCCACCTATGTTTCGATTATTAGGCATGATATCCTTTTTCTTGAAGGGGTCTTAAGTCTAAATAGATAGCTATTGGCTTCTGCTGAAACTTGAATGTCACTTCTTCCATCCTCAGGAGTATCTTGTTTGCTAATTATTGTCTTTCATGGGCGTTGCAACAGAATAGGATTGCTTAACTGTCTCCATCCCTTAGCAGCCTGAATACATATTATCTGGAACCTCAGGAAGCTAGGCCTCAGGAAACCACAGAGGTTTGCAGGACCATTCCAGCTTGAATCATGTGAATTGTGGGCCCTAAATGTGTAGTGTCTTAAACAATAGTGGCATTACTGAGTGGCAAGGCAACCAAGGCAAACATTTATCACTAATCTATTTTGATTTGGAAGTCAGTTGGGTCACTACCTAGAGTACCATGAGCAACCCTTTGAAAATAAGGTTCTCATAACAGATAATGATGTTTCTGTTGGCTTCTGATTCTTGATAAATGTGACTCAATTCATATATATTTCAGATATGTGTGTGTGTGTGTGTGTGTGTGTGTGTGTGTGTGTGTGTATGAAAGGAAACACAGGTGAAGAGAGAGAGGAGAGTTGGCATGAAATAAAAGAATATTGATGATATTAGGTAGGAAATGAAATGAAGAGTGAGGTCCATCTTGGGAGTAGAAAGGGAGATCAATACAGAAGAAGGAGGAACAAAGAACGTTGAATGTTTTAAAAAACCATAAGGAAAAATATCGTTTCATATGTACCTAATGCTGCTGGGTATGATCTGCATACACTGTGTTGATATCTTCAATTACCAAAGAATTAAATAAAAACTTTAAACAACTTAGATGTAGCTGTATAATAAATCTACATTCTTTACAGAATGAAAAGAAGCCTTTACCACATGTGCGGCTAGTGCCATGGGTTCCTCCATGTATATTCTTTGATTGGTAGTCCAGACATGGGGAGCTCCGGGGCCTCTGGCCTGTTAATACTGTTGCTCCCTCCATGGGGCTGCAACCCCCTTCGGCTTCTTCAGACCCTTCTCCAACTCGTTCAGTGCCCCAGTATAGGGGAATGCCAGAACAGGAAGACAGGAGGGGGTAGGTGGGGAGGGGAGTACCCTCATAGAGGCAAGGAGTGGGGTGGTGGGATAGAAGGGTTCTGGAGGGGAGACCTGAAAAGGGGAAAACATTTGAAATGTGAATAAAAAAATATCCAATATAAAAACAGGATAAGAAGAAGATTGTAATAATTATGAAAAATATAAATCCTATGTTTTATTTATACACAAATTTTTGTATCCATAAATAAGAGAATGATTATTCCAAATTAAGATGAGCTAGTGTCTATCTAATAATTGTAGCTTCTAAGGCATATATATATATATATATATATATATATATATATATATATATATATATGTATATGGATATGGATAGTGATTAGATATATTTGAACAATTATTTCATTCGGAAGAAAGTTGGACATGATCTTCTTGTTCTTTAATATAAAATAAGTAAATAAGTTATAAAATAATGCAGCAAGAAAAGACTTTAATAAAGATATAAAATGGAGCATATGAAGAACTTCCTAAGCCCAGAGGAACAGCTACTCTTAAGGATCTTATTTCCTATTTAGTACTGCCTCAATAAGAATATTAAGATTTTTATTATTGTATGAGACATTATAAGTGATGAATACTTATTAATAATTGTTTTATTGAGTTTATATAAAGTAAATTAGAATGTAACTTAAGGGGCTGGAGAGATGACTCAGAAGCTAAGATCACTGACTGCTCTTCCAGAGGTCCTGAGTTCAACTCCCAGCTACTTCATAGTGCCTCACAACCATCTATAATAGGATCTGATGCCCTCTTCTGGTGTGTCTGAAGACAGCTATAGTGTACTCATATACATAAAATAAATAAATCTTACAAAAAAAAAAGAATGTACCTTAAGTACTTTTTTATTTATCATCATACATAGCCACTTTTTAAAAATTTACTCCTATTTTCTGCTTCTACCTTCACAAATGACAGGCATAAAATTGATTGTGTTAATTATTTTCATCTAGAAATTATTTCATCTAGAAATTCTAAATTTCATTTAGAAATAATTAAAGTGGAGAAATTTGTGGATAAGTATTTCTTTAGTACATAGTTACCAAAGTAATTGATATAAAACCTTTGAAATTTAAAAATGTATATTAAATACACTCAATAGATATTTATTGATCTTTTAATTACTCAGCCATGGGACTAAAATTTGAAAAAATATCTTATATATAACTCCAAGTATATAAGTTATGTGATTTGGAAAAAACTTCTTTGTGAAACAAGTTATTGTTTTATTGTTTTGTAGGTTTGTTTTCCTAGAAACACACAAGGTAAATTGTCCTTTTCATAAGTATTTTTGTAATATTCACACAAGTGGGAATAATTACTAGAACCTATTATCTACTAATTAATTAATGCAAAGTGCCAAAATATGCTGCAAAGGCATTTACAAATCCTTGAATATTTTAAATATAGAAATGCTCTCTAAAGGATACATTTTATATGATTTATGTTTCTATAAATATGTAAAGTATTTTACAATAGTTTAATGACATTAAAATGTTAATTAATGATACTTGACAGAAATCAAGTATCAAGAGCCTTCAAGATGCGCACAAAATGGCAGAAATATATTTCTTAGAGCATTACAAATCTGTTCCTTTTAAGAATGTACATTTTCTATAATAAATTATTTTAAATGTAGCCTTGAAATTCATACGGTAATTAATAAAATAAAAATGTTCTAAACATCATTTTCTCTGAGAATAAGCAGTATAGAAAAAAAGAACTAGAAACAATTGTAACCTTAGATCTAAACTATTTATGTTCATCACCAGCAATGACTGATAATGAAGTATACATAGACCATTGTAACTACTGAGAAGTACAATGTGTTACAAGAAAGACAACTAACTAGGAGTGTAAAGAAATAAGATCACCATTTAAAAGACCTTATTCAACTTTAATGTCTCTAAATTTGGTTTCTTTACATAAAAAAACCTCACAAATGTTAGCTAACTTTAGGAATAATTATGTTAGACATTAGTACTCTATAGATGAACTGATTAACATATCATAAAGATAAAAATTAGGTTAATTTTATATATTAATCACCAGGGAGATAAATCTAAAATGAAAACAATCATGTATTGTTAAAAATGTAGATTAATTTTGTAAAATGCAATGCAACATTTTCTTCAATTTTTAAAGTTCAATTACAATTACCTTCTTCCTTGTAGAGCCTCAGTGAACTTAATTGGCTAATATTCTTTCACATCAGAAGGAAAAACCACATTCTCAAAACAGTCCCATAGCATTTTAGTTTTGGAAGACCATACAACTAGTTATGTTAACAGTCAAGAAAAAATAGAAACCACAAACTGATTTAAATGGTGAAAACATAAATCAACAGACCACAGCTATCTTATCAGATTGTTTATGAGTGAAGTTGCTGAAATGGAATTATCAAATTAAATGTTCTCAATACTTCTTTATGAAAATGGCAATATGAAGTTTTTTATTGGTTATCTTATTTATTTACATTCCAAATGTTATCCCACTTTCTTCTCCACAAGCCCCCATCCCCTCCTCCCTCCCCTTGCCTCTATGAGGGTGCCCTCCCACTCACCCACCCACTCCTCCCTGCCCTGCCTCTATGAGGGTGCTCTGCCACCCACCCACTCCTGTCTCAGCAGTCTAGTGTTCCTTTATCCTGGGTCATCAGGCTTCCACAGGACCAAGGGGCTCCCCTCCCAGGTTTTTCACAGCATTTCCATCCACTGTATTGAAGTATACATGAGAAATTGCTCTTTATTACTCCATTTTTTGTGCTATTAAAACATAGAGAAGTTTTTGTCCCATGTAATATTCTATACAAGGCAACTTCCACATTTCTCTACTCAATAAAGTAGCTTCCTTAATCTCCACTCACTTCTTAGTGAATTTGTGCTGCAACACATTTTTTGGCTTTAACATGAGATGTTTTACTATGTTTCTCAAGTTTCTATCATATGCCAAAGTTATTTTCAATGTTTATATTTGGACCTCTTTTTCCAACACAAATATGATTAGAATTATTTTTTATTAATATGATAGATAATGTTTGACTCATATTCAACTCCTGGTCATCATCTCATTCACAAGCTATTTCCCATATGACTGCAGTGTGAGAATTGAACTGGTGGTTTTGTGAATCTGGTGTCATTATTCCAGTGTGGTAACAATTAAGATTCAATTTCCCCTTATTTTCTGGTTTACTTTGCTGGATTTGTTTTATTATTATGTAGTGCTTTCATCTGCTTTTCATTTTTCCTCTCTGAATTGTTTATTTCAAAGAAGCAACTTTGATATTTTCCTGTTCAAATACTTTTCATCAAACTGTATTCATCATGAAGAATACAATAGTTTTTACATAGCTATAAAATTTTATTTTGAAAATATTTGGAAGCATTTATTAGTGACTCTATCTGTATTTTAATAAAAAAAAAAGATGCACCACGATGAAGGTAGCTTACTAATCATTGTATTCTTATTTAATGATTCAGAATTCAGTGTGATTCATCTTGGCAGGAACTTTTAAAAAACAAGAACATATGATAATCACATTTAAATGTCTATAATGTCCTTGATAGATATAGTTTACTTCCTTTTACTTTATTTTCTATAATATCAAGCTCTCAGTACCACATCTTATGTTTTAGCTCTCTTAATTTCATTTAATACCACCTCACCAATAATTAGCCTTAAAATCATAACTTAAAATTATTATTTAATTATTGATACATAACTAATTATATTCACATGTATTTGTCATTTTCACTCATAATATTTTCAATGAAAGCTTTTACTATAACATTAGTCTATAAAAACCATGTATAAAAAGGATTAAAATGTATCCCCTTTATATCATATCTAAGTTCCATACAGTATAGGGAACTTATTATGAAATTAAATTATAGTTTATTTATGTTTTACCGGAAATTTTCGAACATATAAAATGTTAATGTATTTAATTCTATAATTTAAAATTGCATAACATAATGTAAATTTATGTTAATATGGGAATTTTGTTATTAAATAAAATTGTATATTGTTGAGTATGTTTACATTGGTATGTTATATAATATATACAGTAACATGTAATTATTACATTAAAATGTTTATGATACTTTATCATTTCTTATGTTATGGTTTTATTTTGTTTTATGGATATTTAGTTTTGCTTTTATTTGTTACTGTTATTTGTGTATCTGTGTGAATGTGTGATAGAGGAGATGGTGATGTGTCTGAGTATGGATGCATACAGGACCTGCAAAGCTATGAGAATCAGAAGAAGGCTTAGTAGAGGGGATTCTCCTACATCAGGGTCTTACTGAATGGATTCAAGTTGTCAGGCTAGTGCTGCCTGTGTTCATTTTATGCACTGATTCATCTTACCTGCATGGCTTTGTTTGTTTTGGGTCTTTGTCATAGGGTTTCTGGCCTTGGGGTTGGCAGAAATTTTCCACTATAATTAAGGCTGACCTTGAATTCTTAATCACCATGTTTTCACATCCCTAAATCATATTTTTGAAATAATATACTATATAATAGCTTTGAAAATATTTAACATAAAAATACTTCTTAGAAGATAGTTTTACAGGAATAGATCAGCTGAAATGTCCAACAAAGAGGATGGAGAACCTGAAGAAACCATATCCAGGGGTAAGGCAAGGCCCCCAGTTGGGAGAGGGGGCCATGCACTCATATCCAAATTTTTAACCCAGAATAGCACCTGTCTAAAGGAAATACTAGGACAAAGTATGGAGCAGAGACTGAAGGAAAGGCCATCCAGAGACTTCCCCACCTGGAGATCCATCCCATAAACAGTCACCAAACACAGACACTATTTTGGATGCCAAGAAGTGCTTGCCGACAAGAGCCTGTTATATCTTTCTCCTGAGAGGTTCTGCCAGAGCCTGACAAATGCAGAGGCAGATGATCATAGCCAACCGCTGGACTGAGCATAGGGTACCTCAAGGAGGAGTTAGAGAAAGAACTGAAGAAGTTCAAGGGTATTGCAACTACATAGGAAGAACAACAATATCTGCCAAGCAGATTGCCCAACCCCTACATCCCACCGAGCTCCCAGGGACTAAACCACCAACCAAAGAGTACGCATGGAGGGACTCACAGCTCCATTCACATATATAGCAGAGGATGGCTTTATCTGGCTTTAATGGGAGAAGAGGGACTTGGCCCTGTGGAGGCTAGATTCCCCAGTGTAGGTGAATGCCAGAGAGGTAAGGTGGGAGTGGGTGTGTTAGTGGGGGACCATCCTTATTGAAGTAGGGGTAGGAGGGATGGGATGGGGGGGGTTCCTGAGGAAATCCCGGGATAGGGGATAATATTTGAGGTGCAAATACATAAAATATTCAATGGAAAAACAATGAAAAAGAAAAGACATGAATCTGGAAAATCTCCCTCAAAAATCTTAGCTGCCTTCTTTGCTGCATTATCTCTAGTAAGATATTTTATCACATTCTGTTTATGTTGTAGTAATGTATGCATCGTTTGTCATTTGATAGCCTATACCATCTACCAACCCTGGGTTGTCGCTTCTCTGTATTATTCCCTTGAGTGTGAATTTCCATAAGAGTTGAAAAAGGATGAGAAGCAAACACTGTTACCAGCCAATTTTGAATGAAAAGTCGAACCCCTACTCCTTACTGTTGCTGTTTTACTATATTTTATGTTTTTATGATGGGAGTGCCTGCTACAAATAATTCTACTGTGTAGAATTATAAGCTATATAATTCTATGTCGCATTTCATTTTTCATTTTCCTGGTCTTCCTTTTGTCCTTACTCCCAGTAAAACTGACAATATATTGTAAAAAGGAAAAGGAAAAAAAAAAGATAGTTTCACCAGTGCAATCCCACCAGCAATGGAGAAGTATTCCTTTTTCTCTACATCCTTACCAGTGTGTGCTGTCCCTTGAGTTTTTAATCTTAGCATTTCTGATTTGTGAAAGGTGAAATCTCAGGATCTTTTAGATTTGCATTTCCCTGATGACAGGATTTTGAATTTTCTTTCTGTTTCTTAGCCATTTGAGATTCCTCTGTTGAGAATTTTCTGTTTAGCTCTGTACTCCTTTTTTAAATTGGGATATTTGGGTTTTGGGAGTCTAACTTCTTGAGTCCTTTGTATATTTTGGATATTAACCCTCTACCATAGATAGGGTTAGTCAATATCTTTTCCAAGTTTGTAGCTTTCCATTTTGTCTTACTGACTATGTGAGATTGCAAACTGGTACAACCACTCAGGAAATCAACCTGGTAGTTCCTCAGAAAATTGGAAATAGTTCTACCTGAAGACTAGACTGTATCATACATGGGCATATATCCAATAGATGCTCCACCATACTACAAGGACATGTTCTCCACTCTATTCATAGCTGCCTTATTTGTAACAGTCAGAAGCTGGAAACAATCCAGATGTCCCTCAACTGAAGAATGGATACAGAAAATGTGGTTCATTTACACAATGGAATATTATTCAGCTATTAAAAAGGAGGACATCATAAATTTTGCAGGCAAATGAATAGAACTAGAAAATATCATCCTGAATGTGATAACCCAAAACCAAAAGGATATGCATAGAACGTACTCAATGATAAGTGGATATTAATCAAAAAGTTGAGAAGATCCATGATACAACTCACAGAACATAGGCAACTTAACAAGAAGGAAAGCCCAAGTGTGGATACTTCAGTCTCCCTTAGCAAGGGGAACCAAATAATCATGGGAGGCAGAGAAGAGGGGAAACAGTAGGAGACAGGAGTGAGAGGGAAAATGGATGTCAGGATCACTTATGGAGAGAGTCAGGAGAAAAGCCTAGAGGGGCAGGTGAATGAGTTTAAATGTGCAGCAACGTGGGAGGGGGAGGTGGTCAAATCTTTAGAAAGTCCTAGAGACCTGGGATATGAGAGACTCACAGGATTCAATTGAGATAACCTTAGCCAAAATGCCCAAGAGTGAAGAAATAGAATATGTAGAGACTACCTCCAGTAGACAGGCATGACCCCCAGTTGAGGCACCGGGCCACTCTCCCATCCTCAAAATTTTGACCCAGAATTGTTCCTGCTTAAATGCAGTGAAAAAAAAAATGCAGCCCAGACTGAAAGAAATGCCATCCAGTGACAGGCCCAACTTGGGTTCCATACAATGACTAGGCACCAAATCCTGACGCTATTGCTGGTGCCACATTGTGCTTACAGACAGGAGACTGGCATGGCTTTCCTCTGAGAGGCTTAGCCAGCAGCTGACTAAGGCAGATGTTGATACTTACAGAAAACTATTGGGCTGAAGTCAGGGATTCTTGTGGAAGAGTTAGGTGAAAGACTGAAGGAGTTGAATGGGATTGCAGCCCCATAGGAAGAACAGCAATATCAACTAACCCAGACTGCTCAGAGGTCCCAGAATCTAAGCCACTAACCAAACAGAATATGTGGGCTTGGCCATGGCCCTTGGTACTTATGTAGCAGAGGACAGACTTGTCTGGACTCAGTTGGAGAAGATCCTCTTAATCCTGTTGAAACTTGATGCCCCAGGAAAGGGGGACACGGTGGGGGTGAGATGGGTGGGGTGGGTGAGTGGGGTAACACTCTCTCAGAAGCAAAGGGAGGGCAAAAGGTGGTGAAGAACTAGAGGAGGGAGTACCAGAATGGGTAGCAACACTTAGAATGTAAATAAATAAAATAATTTAATTAAAAAAAGTAGAAGACAGTTTAAGTTCTTGGGTAATGTTATCCCATGAGAATTTCAAAATAACCCAGAGCTATTAAGGGTATTAGTAGCTCTTCACAAATTGATGGTAATTAATCTATACAACTCAGTGAATACAGAGGAGTAAAACTGATGCCTACATAGCCTTCACACAAATATACTAGTACTCATGGTGCTGCAAGGTAGTATGAACACTAAAAAGGAAAAAGGTAAACACCAACATCGAGACATACCCTTTGATCTACAAGAGGGACCTGTCCGCAAGATATGCTTGTGCAATTGTGGCACTAAGGTTGTAAGAGTAACCAACCAACATCTGATTTAGGGCCTACTTTATGAGATGGAACACATACTCACTACTACTTGGGTGACTAAAATCCTGAGACTAGATATGCCAGAGGAAAATCAAATAGCACTAATTTGCTAAAAGAACATAGAAACAAAATTATTCTTAAGTACATTCTGCAATGCCCATAGATCAGTTTTTGGCTCAGCCAACATCTGAGAATGTATATTCTCCCCGAAGCAGATGGGAACAAATACTGAAAGACTCACAGCCATACATTAAGACAAAAATTAGAGAAATTGAAACTCTCAATGGGAAAAGTAAAGTCTTTCTTAAATCCCTCTCTTCTGAGGTCAAGGACTTACAGAAGAAGATAGACAGAGCATGTAAGAGCTAGAAGGAAAGGAGGACACTATGAATTCAAAGACTTCTAGACATTACTGGGATGGCACACATAATAAACTCAAAAAGACTGTGACAGAATGCACATGGTCTTCATAGATCTCTGTAACATAGGTCTCTACCAGACCAGACAGAGTCCTGAAGCTGAAAGGAGAAGTTGACACAAGCAACCATCCTTAACCTAGAGGCTATCTCTAACTGATATCTACTTGCAAATGAAAACTTTGTTTTCTCCAAGGACTCTCACAAAAGAAACAAATCTCTTTTTCTTTTTCTTACCACCCCCCACCCCACTTGGATATTTTCTTTAGTTATATTTCAAATGTTATCTCTTTTCCTGGTTTCCCCACCAAAAAACCGCCTATCCCATGAGCCTCCCCCTGCTTCTATGAGGGTGTTCACCCAACCACCAACCACTACCACTTCCCTGTCCTGGCATTCCCCTGAACTGGGGCATTGAGCCTTGACAGGATGAAGGGCTTCTCCTCCCATTAATTCCCAACAAGGCCATCCTTGGCTACATATGTAGCTTAAGCCATGCTCTCTTGGCTCTCACCAACTCTTTGGTTGGTGGTTTAGTCCTAGGGACCTGGGGGCATCTAATTAGTTGATATTGTTGTTCCTCCTATGGGATTGTGAATCCCTTCAGCTCCCTTAATCCTTTCTCTAACTCCTCTATTGGGGACTCCATGCTCAGTCCAGTGGATGGCTATAAGCATCCACCTCTGTATTTGTCAGAGCATAACAGAGCCTCTCAGGAGACAGATATATCAGACTCTGTTAGCAAGTACTTCTTGGAATCAACAGCAGTGTCTGGGTTTGGTGACTGTACATGGGATGGATAACCAGGTGGGGCAGTCTCTGGATGCCTTTCCTTTGGTCTCTGCTCCACACTTTGTTTTAGTATTTACTCCTGTGAACTTTTTGTTCCCCCTTCTCAAAAGGATGAAAGCATCCACACTTTGGGCTTCCTTTTTCTTGAGCTTCATTTGGTCTATGAATTGTATCCTGGGTATGCCAAGGTTTGGGGCTAATATCCATTTGTCAGTGAGTGCATACTATATGTGTTGTTTTTTGATTGGGTACTCCTCCATTGTGGGTGGGATTACAAACTTGCACAACCATTCTGGAAATCAAACTGGTGGTTCCTCAGAAAATTGAAAATAGTTCTATCTGAAGACCCAGCTAAATAGTTCCTAGCCATATACCCAAAAGATGCTCCGTCATACCACAAGAACACATACTTCTCTATGTACATAGCATACTTATCTATAATAGCCAGAAACTTGAAGCAACCCAGATGTCCCTTAACTGATAAATGGTTACAGAAAATGTAGTTCATTTACACAATTGAGTACTATTAGGCTGTTAAAAGCAAGAACACCATGAATTTTGCAAACAAATGTATAGAACTAGAAAAATATCATCCTGAGTAACATAACCCAGACCCAAAAGAACATGCATGATATCTACTCACT
>JADRCD010205239.1:24987-35257 GCA_019843815.1 Montemys delectorum | reverse complement strand
CACACACACACACACACACACACACACACACACACACACACACGGTGGTTCAAAACTCTCTGTAATTCCAGAGAGAATTACAGAATTTCTAGGGGAATCCAATGTCTTCATTGGCCACTGAGGATCCTGCACACTGCATGCACATGGTGTGCATGTGTGCATGCAGCAAAAACCCCATACGTATAAAATAAATATAAACAAACCTTTTAAAGATGGCACAGGTTCACTGGGTTGTTTTCATCTGGATTTCTATGGCATGAAAATATCATCAAAGTGAGCAGGTCCTAGGAGCTGCTTTTATAAGCAAACATGACTGAGCACATGCCTGAAAGTATCACCTGCTGCAGCGGGATACATAATCCCCAGTGCCCCTCTCCTACCCCAAAATTATGTCATGCCCACCTGGGACCTCTGGGAGTGACTTTTTCTGGAAGCAGAGTTTTTTGCAGATGTAGTTACTTAAGACGAGAGCATACTAGGTTAGGTGGGCCCTGTGTCCAACAGGATTCGTGTTCTTGCAATAATGAGGATATTTGGATGCAGGTTCCCAAAACACAGAGGGAGTTTAGGAGACAAATAATCATAGGGAAAGCTTCCTAGAACAGAGCAATGGATGCATAGACAGGTGATCTGGTGCTATGAGCCAAGGTATGCCAGGATGGCCAGTCGTGGCCAGAAGCCAGGACAGAGGCAGTGGGGAGATCCTTCTTCTGTAGGAAGGAGAGAAGGAAGGATGAATTCTTGGGGTGTCTTGATTTCCAGCTTCTGGCATACAGAATTATGAAGGGGTAAGCTTATTTTTCTATGCCACAAAGTCTGTGCTGGTTTGCTAGGGCAGCACAGTGAGGCTAACACACTTTCTTATGAATGGAACTAATGAGCCTCCTCCCCACCCTCTACCACATCTCACCAGTCCCCCAGGAGACTAAGCACCACCCTTTCTGCCCCCAGCTTTTGAATATGTGTCCTTGACTTTTTCCACCCTCATCTCATCCTCTTCTCACTCTTCATGTGGATTCTACTTCAGGTCTCTGGGAAGTTTCCTAATCCCCCAGGAGGGGTCCAGCAAGGGATATCATTGAGATAGATAAACAAAGGAAGAAAAGAAGGAAAGATGGAAAGACAGAAGGATGGAAGGAAAAATGGAAGGAAGGAGGAAAGGAAAGACAGAAGGAAGGAAGGAAAGACAGAAGGAAGGAAGGAAAGACAGAAGGAAGGAAGGAAAACGAAGCAGTAACTAACTGGTCTCCACTGCTTAACTACTGGAGATCAGATGTTTTGTGAAGGTTGTAAGACTCAGTCCATTTGAGAATCAAGCCCTGATCCACAGCTGATGGAACATATACTGTGACAGAAAATGAGCTCATCAGTATTTATTAGTCAGCTTTCTAGTGCTGTAACAAAAATACCTGAGGCAACCTGAAAAGGAAGATGGTTTATTTTGTTTCCTGGTTTGGGGAATTTCAACCTATGGACAGCTTCCCATTGCTTTTGAATCTGTAATAAAACAATGTATCATGGTAGAGACCAGTGGCAAAGAAAGCTGTTTGCCTTATAGCCCCTGGGAAACAAAGGAGAGCAAGAGGAAAGGGCTAGGGTTCCCAAATCTCATTTGAGGGCATCTTCAAAGTGGCCTAGGCCATTCTTCCGCTAGAACCTCCTAGAAGTTCCCCTACTTCTTAGGAGACTCATAGGCATAGACCCATAGTATGAGGATGCACAAAAGGGACATGCAAGTTTCAAACTAGCTGTTTGTTTGAGTGGCCGGGTTACCTGTAAGCAGCATGCTACTTTGATACCATAGCCAATGAATGAATGAATGAATGAATGAATGAATGAATGAATTGCAGGCATTAAGACACTTCTTCCTTCCTCAGAGTGCTCGACTAAAAATATAGACCCTGAGCTCTCTCCTCTCCTTGGCCAGTTGTCTTTCTGCTTCTGCCAGAGGGAACACAATCTCTCTTGTTCTTTCCCTGTGCTGTGTATGGTGAAGAACAATGCATTTTGTGGATTTCTCCCACAGCACAAGTCTGTCCTGCTGCTAGTCCACGCCACTGTGCATGCTGATGTCTCCTCCCTCATCTTCTCTGCCATGGAGGCCTCCTTCACAAGACCCAAGGGGCTTCGTTTTCTTGGAATCCTGTTGACTACAAGGACCCAGAAACTGGCATCTATTAAAGACTGATGGTCTGTGAAGGAAAGAAATAACTTCATTGGATGTAACAGTTTGGAGTTAAATAAAGGGATTCATAATGCATTATCCTAAACAATGCCATTAATTTAAAGATAAATATCTAGCCGTTGTCATAATAAGGTAGAGTATTCATTTGGCAACTACAGAATGGCAGGCCCAGAGCCCTGTTACTTACATGTATTCTTGAGTAACCACTATGATCCTTCGAGGAACATAAACTTATTATCTAAGAGTCTGGACTCTGAAGCAGGCTGCCTGAGTTCACATCCTAGCTCTGCCCTTTACTTTCTTGGCACTTGCTCTGGGAGAGCTATTTAGGCTCAGTCCCAGTTTCCTTGTCATAGATGCACATGGTGAGAACAGATCTCAAGCCCACTCATCGAAGAAATGTCTCAGGGATCAGGGGTTTGGGATCATAGCTGGAGAGGAGGCAGAAGGACTGTAAGAACCCGAGGAGCAGGAAGTGTGCTGTTAGATTCCATTTCCTAGAAATTCCAGAATTCTCATCAACAAAGCTTCCTAAACAAGGCCTAAACAAGAATGATATCAACAGACATGCTAACATGAAAGGAGGAAATCTCAGGAGACCCCAACCTTAGACAAAGAACTTCAGGCAGCTAAGGAATGCTGAGAGTGGGAGAAACAGTCTTCCCCAGGGAAGAACACACCAATTAGTTATCCAGTACTAAACAGACAGCCTTGAAAACATACATACAAGTTACACTATACAGACTTAGAAGGCTATATTTATATATTTAGTAATCACACATATATCTATGAAATAAAAATGAAAGAAATAGAGGCTATGAACTTGAGACAGAGAGACAGAGACAGAGAGATGGGCTTGAGCAAAGAGCTGGAGGAAGGAAAGGGAGGGTGGAAATGATGTACTTATATTTTAACCTCAAAAGCATTAAAAAGAAAAAAAAGGCACCTGGGTTTCAGTGTGGCTGTGAAATGTTGGTAGTTGCACTTGTCACACACTTTCATGACATGATGGCAACTAGAATCATTTGGCAAATAGATGTCATCACAAGGTAATGACCATCTAGACTAGGGGAAGGGTGTGAAGACCGTCTAAAGGTACACTGACCAGGCTATGACTGGCTCCTTTCTAAGAACAGGGTCATCCTTACATTCTCATGACCCCAAACCCTTCAACACTGTCTGTATTCTGGAAGATCCCAGGAACTATTCACATTCGCATTTCTGAAGGTTTGATCTGTCCTCTACTATTAGTAAATCTGATTCCATGTAGTCCTTGGGCTACCATTGGCTGTCACAGAGAGGTAAAAAACAAAACAACAAAATATGGAAATCAACAATTCTCTAGGGAAACAGTTGTATTCGTTTCTCTTCTTCACCAGCAAATGCAGAGCATCTTTCACTAAGATTAGAAGAGACTACACTACGTTCCCAGGCCACGGGCACTCACCCACATTCCACTCCTTCATCTCCTTCAAATACATATCAACAGACAACACTGTAGGTGCCAGGCAGTGAGCTAACCCTGAAGGTGAGGTGCCAGCTCAAACAAATGGAGGATCTCCAGGACACAAGATTGTCGAGCTGGATCTTGTCAGAGCAGATTTTCTGTGACCATAATAAAGGGCTTTTAGCACGGTCTGGGTTGCCTCATTTTTGAAGAGTAGAAGCTACAGAGATTCTTATAAAAGCGAGAAATAAATATTACTCTAATTGGAGCCAGAGGTGAGGCAAGGTGGGACAATGAGTGAGCAAGAACTATTTATGTTGGAAAAGAGGACTGTTAGAAATGATTTCGATGAGAAATTCAGGAAAGATGAAGGGCTTAGGCTTGGTCAAAGCTAAAGGAGGCCCCTTGTTTGAGAAGAAAAGAGAAAATCCAGGAAAGAAGGGGAAGAATCAAATTTCAGGGCAGACAAAGTAAGCTTAAAAAGTCAACTTTCCCCAGATATTGTGGCCTGGAGAGCCAGTGCTAGGCCAAGACATAAAATGAGTTGAGACACAAAACATTAGGGAAAATGCCACACTAATGAAATATTCCATGTTTATATTTAAGTGATATTAGACAAGCGTTAATCTAAAGTTAATCCCAACCAGAATGGAAATTTTTGGGAAGCTGGTCCAATGTCTTGGCTTTCTTTTTGTATTTCCCCATGGTATAGTTGACATATTGGCCATAACTGGCTTTTAGGTCTGTTTTTATTGTGGAGGGGAGAAAAACTTTGGCTTTAAGTCTCAGCTTCTACCAACATGCCCGCTTTACATTTGGGAGCCTGGAGGTTACAGACCAGAGTAACTTACTGACTGAGAAGCAGCACTGAGACTCGAACCCAGATCCGCTGTGGGTTTAAATCAGCACAATATCTCAGTTTGTCTCTGGGCTCAGAACATTAGAGACACAAAGTAGAACTTGGAAAACACACACTCCGGACACTTCACTTCTTGATTTACAAATCAGTCACTAGATCCAGATGTAAAAAAGAATCTGTCCGAGATCCCACAGGAAAGGGCCAGGCAGTCGTTGGCTAAATAAATGAAGCCTCGACTCTGTGGAATTCCTGCAGTACTTAGATGATGTTTTTGTATGCTTTATAATTTCAAGTACCCCCTGGAATATTCAGACAGTTGTATACTTCTCATGTTTTCAACAATCCATAACGGAGTAAATGAATATGAAGTTACACTTACCTACTTTTAACAGCCCTAGAATAATAGAGCTGAAGAATGTAGCTCTTCTCCTTCATCTTTCTGCCTCTCTTGTTCTTTCTTGACCAGAATCTCGTTTTTTTACGAGGTTCCTTTTGGGAGGACAACTAAATTAACAATAACACTTAATCAAACAAAAAATCCGATAGAAATTCTGGAAACATTTACCATCTGGATTCTCATTCAGTAAGTGCTTGCTTACCACTGACCCTACACACCATGCTGAGTGTTCGGGTGATTAAGTTAAACAGGAGAGGCTTTCTGGCCTCAACAATCTAATAGCACAGACGAAAGGCAGATGTATAAAGGGAGAAGCCATCTCAACTAGTAGAAGTAAGAATAAGAGTTTGGGAGCTGGCTCAGTCATCAAGAGCACTGGGAGCTGGCTCAGTCATTAAGAGCACTGGCTGCTCTTGCAAAGGACCCATGTTCAGTTCCCAACATCTACATGACAACTGACGATATTCTGTGATTCCAATTCTAGGATATCCAATGTCTTCCCTCTGGCTTTCAAAAGCACCTGGCATTCATCAGGTACACATGCATACATACAGGCAAATATTCCTACACACGAAGCAAATAAATCTTTTAAAAAAACAAGAAAAACAAAAAAAACAATTTATCTAATTACATCAGCAACAATCCTACGTAAAAATAAGATCCTATTCTGATGGATTAGAGATTAGAACTTGAAATTAATCACGGTTACTATTCAACACACAATGTCAGCTCTAATGTCTATTGTGAGCTCCCATGTCCTTCAATCCTGATAAAAGAAATACAGAGAAGGTTGACTTTTGTGGTCCCCAGTATACATTCAGATTCTGTTTTTTTCCCATCAACCACTTTGGGCTCTTCTTTTCAGGAGACCTGTTCACCCATCCAGTACATCTCTGAGCAGTTAAAGAGAAGATGGAGATTTTCTAGGCAGCTGGCCTCCCCTTGATGAATGCAAAGACTCGGCCCACAAGGCTCATCACCTGTGTCCCTGTAGACACAGAGGAGAACGAGTGGTGTGAGTTAGTCTGCCAACTGCTAAGGGAATGATGTTATCTTTGAAGTACTCCACAACTGCTCTGTTGCAAAGGGGATATGGCCACTGCCCTGTCACACCAAGAAGATGCTGTATCTAGACTAAGACCGTCAGTAACGTGGCTGAGGCAGCAACACTTCGCTGGGCACTATGTTATCCACTTATGCCTGTTATTTTGGATGCCTTGTTACACGGTTCCAGGAAGTGCCCGTGAACACTTTGAGAAGACTCGATGTCTCCAAAGGCATCATTAGCCTCGGACAGACACAAGTGTCTACTGTGAAAGGGCACTTCACATCCCCAAACCACCAAGGCTTTCAGAAGGGGTCTTCAGTGTGACTCTAGCAGTCCCGGCTCAGAGGTCACGAGTCAGAGGTCAGAGTCTCTAAAAGGACTGGCAGCTCTGCTTATCTTGCTGCCTTTGTTTTGCAAATAGCAAGTCTTCTAAAAGGCTTCAGCCATGACAGTGACTTCATACTCTTGCCTTGAGGCTAGAAGACAAAAGCGTTCCTTCTGTTTTTCTATTTAATCTCTTTTGTGTGTTTATATGTGTGGTGAGTGTGTGTTTATAACACAAGCATGTGGAAACCTGAATTTGATGTCCAGAATCTTCCTTAATTGTTCTCTACTTTTTGAGGATGCAAGAAGCCACAAGGAGAAAGCTGGGCACATTGGCAGTCCCTGGAATCCTTTAGTCTTTACCACTCCTGACTGGAGTCCTTTTGTATATCTGTGGCCTGAAAAGCCCCTTTCCATTTTAGCATTTCAGAAACCTAGGTAAAGAACAGGTCCTGGTTCAAAGTTCTACAGCTCAGCCTGGAACTATGTGTGTCTGGCACAGTGTTCGTCAGGGTGCTTTAGAGGCAAAGGAGGAAAAGCAAAAGCAGAAGCCGAGGACCATGTACATGCAACATCATCAGCTGTGATTTCTGTTGCCAACTTGCCTCTGATGAGCTGCAGATGGCCTGCCGTCATGTTCCTAGCTTTGCATGAGGCACTGGGAAGGACTCAGAAGGTGACTTGATTGCTAAAGCATATAAATGACCATTAAAAAGGAAAAGAAAAAAGAGGAAAAGAAAGAAGGGAAGGAAGAAAGAGAGAGAAAGAACAGAACAGAACAGGAAATAGTTAATGGTATTTATTGTGCACAGTTATAGATTGGGGTCTTGAATACCTTAAAAGGCTCAAGCCTTGAGTCATGTGGGAGGTGGAAAAAATTTTATAAGGTGATGCCCAATGGAAGGAAGTTATGTTACTGGACATTTGCTTTTGAAAGGATATTGGGATTTTGCTCCCACCCCATTTTCTACCATAAACCAGTATCTTTGTTGTTGTTGTTGTTGTTGTTGTTGTTGTTGTTGTTGTTTTTCAAGACAGGGTTTCTTTATGTAGCCCTGGCTGTCCTGGAATTCACTCTGTAGACCAGGCTGGCCTTGAACTCAGAAATCTGCCTGCCTCTGCCTCCCAAGTGCTGGGATTAAAGGCGTGTGCCACCACTGCCTGGCATAAACCAATATCTTTATGCTACCATTTTACCCACCATGATGATGGTCTGTCTCCACACAAGGCCAAAGGGGGTCAATTGGCCATGGCCTGAACGTGAGGTGAAGTAGAATTCTTCTCTGTGTAAGTTATTTATTACAGGCATTTGCTCAGTGTGGGAAGCTGACCAACAACACATGCACCCACTGCATGAGAGGACTCATCAATGAACTAAAGAATCTTCCTTCAAGAGCAAAAGTAACATCCTAGGAATAAATAAAAAAATACTACATGGGTCAGTTAAGTTCAAGTACTGTGAGATTCTAGGAGAAAGACAGACTGGGTCATGGGGTAACAGGTAAGTGGCCCTGGGAGGAGCTGTATGGAGCGAATGTCTGAAGAGAGGTTTGGAGCATGGAGCATCCTGAGAGAACACCTTCCAAGACAAGGACAAGTGTGCCAAGGCTTTAGCTGTGCACAGGCTTGCTGAAGACTGTTAAGTACCTAAAGATGGACAAGTAAGAGGCTGTGGGGGAGTGAGGTTCAGAGAGTACCGGGGGCCAGGGTGTGGAGGGCCTTGAAGCTTCGGGAGTGATACATTGATTACAAGGGGAGCTACTGAAGGTTTAAAGGCTTGACTCAAGCCCTGGGAAGATTTTCCCAGGCATTGTGTACAAGATGTACTATTGTGCATCATGTAGATGAGAAGTCGGTGGTGCTGGGACTTCAGCAGTAGAGGTGGTAAGGAGTGTGAGATCTCAGGGCAGGCTGGAGGCAGCACTAACAGGTTCAACTGATGAATTCATGTGTGATTTCTCCTCTGCCATTTGCTGAGATGGACAGCATTGGAGGGAGGAATCGTGGATCAACTCTGTTTGGGCTACGTGATGTTTAAGATACACTTCAGAATACTTCCCTCAGAGTTTGAGGGGAGAAGCAGACTACCTGGGACTCTGCCCTGCACTCTGCCGAGGAGCTGAACTCATGTTCCTGAGTTGGGATTCTGAGACACTGAAGGAAGATCAAGAGGGAGAGGTGGCTGCTTCAAGACTGGTAACCAAACAGATTGCTGAGTCATGCCAATGAAGGGAAGCCAGCAGCTCAGCAACAGAACCTGTAGGGTGCAAAGTGGCTACCACTGTGCTTTCAGAATTCAGAGTCTCCCCCAAGATCTCCTTGGTTGCCCATCTCAACAGGAAAGGCACAAGAAAGGGGATTCTGGGAAATTCCGTTTAGTAGCCCACGAAGGATCTGAAACAGTGTAGGAGTGTGGGGAGCTGCTAAGTGAGTGGCTTGGAGATGGGTCAGAACTCAGGAAGGAGGTCAAAGCTGAAGGGAGCATGTGGTAGCAGGTGCACAGTCATGGCTTAGACACCACTGGGCTGCAGAAGATCATATGAGGAAAGCATCTGAAGAGCAAAACACAGCCCAGAGATACTTTGACATTTAGATGTTTGTCTGAGCAGGAGGGATGAGTAAAGGATACAGAAAGAGGCCAGCGGGGTGTGAATAAAACCAGGCAAGAGTGATCAGAAGTCTACAGAGAGGGAGGATGCACCTGGAGAGATGTTTCAGCAGTCAAGGGCTCCTGCAAAGGACCAGGGTTTGAACCCCAAGCACCCACAAGGCAGCTCACAACCATCTTTAACTCTAGTTCCAGGGGGGATCTGATTCCCTCTTCTGGCCTCCACGGGGATTGCATGCTTGTAATATGCAATCATACATGCAGGCAGAACATCCCTACACATAAAAGTAGAAAGGGGGCAGGAGGAAGAGACCCAGCACCCTATAGACCTCTGAGGCTCCCAGAAGGATACAGAGAGCGCTCCAATTATGGTCCAAAGGTAACATACAGGAAGCACCTAAGATCTCACCCGGGAGTAAAGACAGCTGAAGAACGGAAGCCACAGCTCAGGAGTAGAAAGGATCTATTCATGTCTACCCCTGAGCTAGCTACTGAGGCAGGTGGGATCACGAAGGTCGGGTGGGCTTGGAGTGGTGTGATGAGCAAGTTCTGCAGGGGCTTGTTCATCTCTAAACACTTTCAAGAACCACTTGAAAGTCCTAAATCCCCAGCCATTTCCCAGCAACCCACACAGGGACCTCTCAGCCTCCTATACACATCTAAGAATAGCCCACTTGGCTGCCGTTGGCCTGAAATCCTTGCTTATAACGTTAAAACAGTTGGTCACTATTTTCAGGCTGACACTCCCTTCTACACGCGAGAAGAGCCGCTGCTCACTGGAAGTGTTCTCACTTATTTGCTGTTGGCAGAGGAACGTGTCGGAACCTGGACTGTAAGTCAAAGAGTTTGCGGAGAGGAATCACTTTGGTCCTCTGCCTGTAGAAGAATCTTGATTCTGGCGGCTTGGGGGCAGGCAAAAACTGGATGAAAAGAACTTACAGGAAACCCTTGTAGTTTATTTAGCTTCAGAGTCATCTAGACAGCTCCCAGAGAGTCTTTCAGATGAAAGCAATCTTCACTGATGGAGGGAGAGATGCCTGAAATTTTATAGAGGCCGTCTCTGGAGACAGGAGGCCACAGACCCGGCCTCCCCAAGCGTTACACCATTTGCATGCATTTTGGAAAGTGAATTTAACCTGCAAACTTCCAAATCATTCAAAGATTGTTTTTGTTTTGTTTTGCGTTTTTGGATTTACAGAATGCCTACTTCAAGGTTGGTGATCAACAAATAATAGTCCAATTCCAACTCAATTGTGTCCTGTGCCATCCAGAGTTGCTAGAGGGAGCACCTCTAGATTGCAGATGCTCAGTACAGGCTTCTGTCCTAACGTCTGTGGATCCTTATTACATCTGCCCTCCTGTACGCCTTCTTCCCTCAAAAAGTTAAGTTTTATTCCACAAC
>JADRCD010205239.1:0-17710 GCA_019843815.1 Montemys delectorum | reverse complement strand
CTCTCTCTCTCTCTCTCTCTCTCTCTCTCTCTCTCTCTCTCTCTCTCATTGTATGGACATTCCTGAGGTAGGCAAGGGTAGCAGAAAGGCCTGAAGAGAGCTTACAGTAGGAACTGAAATGCCAAATGGTGCTTTGCAAAAAAGTCCAGGGTTGCTCCCTGCCTGATTCTCCTCTTGGCAATATTTGATTTGGACTGTGATCATCAACCTGCCCAGATCAGCCCCGCAGTGTGATCTGGAATTCCAGATCGCCGCACCGGAGATTTCAGTGCTTCTCCACTCTGTTCCCAGGACCTTTTTTTTTTTTTTTAAAGCCACAAAATCCATTTATGCCTGAAATAGATATGAAAATTTAGTAGGTGTGAGATTGGGTTTTTCCTCTGGAGCCCTCCCCGCCCCAATTCTCCTGGATTATGCTACAATCACCTTTGACAGTCATTCTCACAGCTGACACCTTAAACTTTACGAGTAAATGCAAAAATCCAGCCCACACACGGTCTTTGCTTTTGTCCGGCACACACAGTGTTTGTGAGAGGAATAGTGTGTGCTCCTTGAGCCAAGGAGGTTCTTCATCATGTCCAGCTTGATGTCCTGAGCGCATGTGAGTGTGTGTGGGGTTAGTTGAAAGCAATGAAAACAGGAAGCACTGTTCTTTTGGGCACATAAATGAATGTTTACTTCAAAGTCTCGATGGTTCTTTTATTAGCAAATATTAATTTTAACTGAAAAAAAAAAAAAACCCTAGAAGACCTTCCTGGTGTGGTGTGTTTAAATAGACATTGAGGTAATTTTAAAAATACCTATTGGTATGTAAAGCACCCTTCCTTGTGAAAAGAAGCAAGCTGCACTAGTGGCAGAAGCCAGTTTATACAGTTAAATATTTTGATTATTTAATTTATTGCCATTATTTCACAACATGTAAAAAAAAAAAAAAGCAATTGAATTGCAATTTTGTTCTCACTCCTGGCCGACTGCAGCTCTGTTTATCTGCTTTCAGATGAGGGCTCAGACAGCAAATGGCTTTTCCAGAGCACAGGTGGGTCTTTCAGTGCTCACGCCCTCCGTCGCTACCTGACCAGGAACACGGGGGCTGGGAGGCGGGCATCCTGGTGTTGGTGTTGGACAGAACTGTCAGGTGGCAGTCACCTCACTCTGGCTTTCCTGCACAGAGTCTGCAGACTGTTTCTCAGTGACTTGCCGCTGATTGTGTGTGAGGGGCACCTGTGCTGAGCAAGGCTTCTCTGTGCTGTGTCTCTTTCACTGAAAGGTTGTGCTCCGTGCAAAAGATGGGGCACGCTGTTCTAAAGGTAACCAGAGGGCATCTTTTACACCAAAGGTGAATCACAAAGCCAATTCCTGCCTCCAATGCTTTTGTCCAACCAGTAGAAAGACCCAGACTAACTTTTATTTTTATTTTTTATTTTATTTTTTGGTTTTTTGTTTTTGTTCTTTCGAGACAGAGTTTCTCTGTATAGCCCTGGCTGTCCTGGAACTCACTCTGTAGACCAGGCTGGCCTCGAACTCAGAAATCCACTTGCCTCTGACTCCCAAGTGCTGGGATTAAAGGCGTGCACCACCACTGCCCGGCCCAGATTAACTTTTAAACATATCTATTCTTTACACTCATCAAGGTTAGGGCGCACAAGTGATCCTGTCAAACAACGACCTTCTAAGAGGGTTTGCCCTTCACTCATGTATGCTTTGAAATGACCCCATATCAGGAAATTGTAGGGTTTGAAATCATTTACTTGCAGGATCAGACCCTACTATTCCTTAGGTTAGCTTCGAGCAAAATTTCATGACCATATTTTCATGTACTTTCATGAGCAAAGAGACCTTTGAAAAAATACCCTTAATTGTAGCAAGGGGAGTGTATTTACAGGATCCCATTGTCATCAGTTAAAGAATCATATCATAAATGTGAAAGAGACAAACAAGTCAAAAATCACTGTAGAAGTGAAGAAAAGTATACTTCATCTAAACATGGATGTAAGAGAAGGTGAGAGAGAGCGTTGCCACGCTGAATCTCACCACATCCCTGCTATTGCAGGAATCAGTGTCAGTGGCTAGCACAACACTGACCCCTACGGTGTTGAGCTTTGGGTGTCCATGTTGTCAAGTGACAGTACGGTGTGGCATTGTAAACCTCTGTATGAACTAATTTCTACATGCCTTTCATTCTGTTCTACCTCACATTTCCAGATACCTGCAAACACTCCCCGCCCCCACCCTCCAGGAGACAGGCAGAGTTCCTAAGAAGATCTCATTCAACATGAGTTTTCTGGGAACAGCCTGTCTTGAGAAGAGCAGATCAGTTTGCAAAACAGGGTGGAGATGTATTAGGGGTTCCTACGAGTCTGTGGGGGCCACTTAAGCTCCAATCCCACCCCACCCCACCCCCACCTGCAGTTAATGTTCTTTTCCCCCTGTGGAGTTGACCTTCCAAGCTCAGGGCTAGAGCCATAGCCACCAGCAATCCTAAAAACAGAGCCAAAGAAACAAAATGAAGCCTCCTAAACGCCTTGCCTGGGTTCACTCTCTGCTTGCAGCTAGTTGGGCTAGGACAGAACCTCTGAACTTACAGACAAAGGGTTCTAGACTCTTCCTCCCCCACGCACCCACTCCCCTTACCTCCCACCCCACCCTCATCCCTGAAGTCCTGAAGCTGCTGCTGCATTTTAATAAACACAAGAAAAGAGATCTCTTTGGTGTCTAATCTTTAGCATCTGAAACCAAGTTTCCTTTTGCATGAGTAAATTGTGGGGTAAAATTCAAAATAGTTCATTTCCTTCCAAGTCAGAAAAGCAGACATGAAATAGACTTCTTCTACATCACTGCCCAGGACCTTGAGAGGTTTTTTTTTGTTTGTTTGTTTTTGTTTTTGTTTTTGTTTTTTATTGGACAGTACAAAGTTATTTAAAAACAATGGTCAGGGCAAAATAAACAAGCAATCTGACAGCCTGAGAGCAATCCTCTTACCTTTTCAGGGAACGTTCTCTAATTTCCCCTTGATTGTAAATAGAAATCCAGTTTTATTAAGCAGAAACATAGATTATTAATAAGTAAACCACTCGATGCTGGTAAAGCACTCTGAGGGTGCAGAGGCTCTAGTAAATGGCAAATATTATTATTTTTATTGCAAGCTAACGGGAGGAAACTAAGCTAATGAATGCTTACAGAGCTCCAAAGTAGTCATCACACTCAATTGGCACACAGTGTAAACTATTAAACTTGTTTCTTAGATAGAGAGCTTCCATGGTTTTAAGTTGATTCTCTTTAATTCTTGCCAAGGATGAAAGGCAACAGTTATGGGTCTGTAATTTAAACAAGAAGAACCCAAGGGAATAGTCAGTTTTCACATTTAACTAGACCTTATCTATGAGATAAAACATTGGAAGCACAGAGAGCAGGGGAAAAAGGCGCAGGCAGGCTCTCCTGACAAGCCACTGATGAGTGAGAGTGGGACTGCAGTGAGGGTGGCTTCTGAGCAGCAGCTAGGGTACACCTGTGCTCTTACCAGATAAAGGGTGCTCTGCAGACCAGGGCTCAGACCGAAGGTTTCTCACTCTAATTCTGCATTTTCTGGGATAGCGTCTGTGATAGTGTGGTAGATATGATATGTAAGCTGAATTAAATGTTTTCTCTCTGATGTTTGAAGTAGGGACCCATCTAAAAAGAGTACCAATTACAAGAGAATTAAGGAGAGAGGCAGAAATTTGATTTCACTTTTCACAATATTTTTTATAAAGTCAGACGATCCATGTTATGAAAGTGGACATAGTGCATATTTATATGTACTTCATAAAATTTACTAGTACTTGTGTGTATTTACATAATTGAGAATTTTTTTGTTGACATGATCTCACTATATAGCCCTGGTTGGCCTAGAACTTGCTATGTAGACCAGGCTGGCCTGGAACTCACAGAGATCCTTCTGCCTTTGTCTCTCCTCTGCTGGGATTAAACATGTCATCACCACGACCTGCCTAAGGGGATTTTATATAACCAAAACAAATAATGTAACAGAGAAACAGATAACAGTGGTAAACATTGTAATAGAAAACTGTTTTGCAGAAATCTCACATAAATACCTTCTTTTGCTAAATCCTGTATGAAAAATTCATGAGTGACTGGAGACATTCTTCACTAAAAATGTCAAGGCAATCTTCACTCTCAAGAGAAAGAAGTTCTAGCCTGGGTGGCAGCTAAGGTGCACACAGAGGGATGTGTGTGAGCTCGGCTTTCTTGTCTGCCCACCTCCAACACACACACACAGCCAGTCAGCCAGTCTCGAAATTCCTCCCCCACCCCACCCCCCCACCCCCAAACGCCACCACTATGTTCCATGTCCAGGGCTGGAAAACAATGTCCCTTCCTATTTGGCAAGACTCAGCCTGCAGTGGTTTTAACAGCCAAGATACAAGATTTTTAACTTAGGGCCTTTGGAATGGAGTACTAGCAGACCCATATTAAATAGTGTTGACGGCCCTTGCAGGACACAGGGCAGTCTTCTAACTAGCAGAGGGTATTTGAAATGTAGCATGCTGTCCCATTTTTGAGACTGTTACTTTTTACAGAGCTAGGAGGGATGGCTCTTTGGTTAAGAGCACTGACTGCTCTCTTTCAGTATCAGGGTTGGATTCCCAGCTCCCATATCGCAGCTCGCAGCTCACAACTATCTGTAACTCCAGTCCTAAGAGATCCCAAGCCCTCTTCTGGCTTCCTCCAGCATTGGGTATACGCATGGTGCACAGACATACATTCAGACAAACACACAAACATATAAAAAAAATAACTAAAAAAAAAAAAAAAAAAAAAAAAAAGCTCTGTAAGTTGTTTTCTATGTCCTTTCATTCTAAAGGGTTTTTAATTTACAAAACTTAGCTTTGTGTTTCTAGAAAACACTCTGAATGGGCAATTTCAATCATCATTTAATTTTAGAATATTTTAAAAATGCACATTTGTAGCCTGGTGTGGTGGCACACATCTTTAATCCCAGCACTCAGGAGGCAGAGGCAGGTGTATCTCTGAATTCAAGGCCAGCCTGGTCTACAGAGTGAGTTCTAGGGCAGCCAGGGATATATGGAGAAACCCTGTCTCCAAAAAAAAAAAAGAAGAAGAAGAAGCACAGTTGAACAATTGTGTAAGTTTCATCTTTGTTGTCTGTTTTTAAATATCTGTGTTTGGGTTTAGTTTTTAAAAGAGTAAGAGAAAGACTGTGCACACCGTGGGTGCTGAATAAACATGGATAGGAGGCTTAGACACCTTCTAGTGTTTATTCTTAGAGGCAGGAGAGGGGCTTCTTTTATTAATTTAGTTCAGCGTTCATCAAACTGAGTCAAGAGGATGCATTAGTAAATGTTGGTAAAATCTTTTGCACTGACCTCAGGAAAAGTGAATTTGGTTCCTAGACATAAAGATTTCAAAAACAGGTAGAAGTACTTAAAGAATAGGGCTTTGTATCTGAAGACTCCAAAAATCAGCCATCCTCTGCGTGTAAACAGAAGCCACTGCCAGAAGCATCATCTTCAGTCTGAAGAAGTGAGCTGCTGAGCGCCCTCCCCTGGTCAGGGGAGGGCATTGCATTTGCATGTGGACCATTTCTTGAAGACTGGCTGATAGAAACAGGTTGACTGGTAGAGAGCAATTTGTCCTGAGCTATTCTCCAACGTGCTTCTAGGTTTCATTTTTCTAAAGAGCTTGTTACCTACCAACCTTCCTCCAAAAAGCGGAGGTGATTCCTGTTGCTTATAGCTCAGCCAGACAGTGAAGGCTGATATCTGGGGTCTATCACCCCCCTTTCCAAATGCATCTCTACTGCTACTGTGCACTTCTGGGGCACCTCTCCTTACCTTGAGAGACTGTCTCACATTGTCCAATTCAGCCAATCCCTACATATTATTCCCAGCAGTGCTCCTGGATTTGGGTGTTTTCTAAAATAAATCTGGCTCATTTTGTAGCCAGATACACATGCATTCCTCCTCTGCTTTCTGATCTACAATGGACACGAACCATGTAGTGCATTCTTCCAAAGGTCTGGGGGTTCATACCCTAAAATTTTACCTTAACTGAAGCTGGTCGTGAAATATGGTAGGCGTGACAACATTACTTCAGGCTACTCTTCCTCCCCTGGGGCACAGTGTGACTGATGAAGTTACAACCATCAAGTGTTGGTTTTTGGTTCACAGCGCCAGTGTGTGTCTCCCTACAACTAACAATCAATCAATCAATCAATCAATCAAACAGAGGCATTTCCCTGCCCTACCCCCAGCTCAGACAGTCAGAAAGAAAGAAACAAAGAGGAAGGATCCTGCTCTTTGCTTAATGTAAATAGATTCCTTTATGCTTGGGACTATGGTGCACCTGCTTGTGCAGTTGGAGATGTAGCTCAGTGGTAGGGCACTTGACTAGCATGCATTTAGACTCTGGGTTTGAGCCCCAGCAACACTACTTGGGGGGGGGTGCAGTTGTTTCATATTCACACACAGCCCGAGACAGTATTTATGAAGCTGCTCATTACACATCTACTGGATCTCCTGTTAGGATGCCTTGCACTGGTGGCTCCTGACTTATTGGTCTTCATTGTTTGAAAGCCAGCAACATGCTACATCTTAGATAATTCCCCAGTTCTATTAGTAGAGTAATGAATTCCACTAGGTCCTGGATGTGTGACCAGCAAGTGCTGTTGACAGCCAGGGATGGCAACTTACTTAGCTACTTTCTTCTCTACTGGTTTGTTGAACCTCTGTAACTATGTATCTATTTGGTGGGCTGACTTTTTTCATGAAAAGTTGGTTCTGTGGACTCTCTTTTTCTCTCACACCCCACAGGACATCACGTGTTGACACAGGGCTCTGACAGAGGCACCTAGGATGCAGAGTGACTGCCTGATGGTGGTCTGCGTTGCCATCTTAACCCAGAGGCTGCAGTTCCCAAAGAGCAAACCGGATTTGCACAATACACAGGAAACCTCCAGGACACCACTCTTCTGATAGAACATATGCAAGCAATTAAGAAAAACATAACTGCACATTGGAGAAGGTAGACTCACCCAGCACTTGTTGAACTATGAAAATGCAGCCAGTGCAGTCAGTTTCTTTTTTTAATTATTCAGGAATGTTGTTTATGTTATCATGAAAAAAAGGAGAGGTGAGAAAATATATTCGGTAATTTTTGGTTTTCCCCCATTTGAGCAGATGGCGATCTGTAGTTCAAAATTTGTAACTCAAATTATTTCACATTTTTATTAATCAGTACAATATGTTTTTAAAGCAACAAACTGCACTTAGAAATATCAGTGTAAGTCCCCCAGTTTGCCTGTTCCATCAGAGAGCAGTTTGAGAATTGAATTTTGTTAGCAATATCGGGAAACAGGGTATTCTGGAATATTCAGTCTTTCAATAGTGATTATTTTTATTCCAGTGTTCAGAGCATCCCCTGTGGGGGAGGGGCAGTGAAGAAGAAAATTGCAATGGGAGCTGCAAGAAGCTGGGAGAAGTTTGTTTCAAGATGTTTGCTTTTTTTGGTAAAACAAAAAGTGCATTTTGTTAGAGACAAATATTTTTGCGGTAAAAAACATTTTATGTGAAGTGTAGATTGGACTTTTAATATAAAAAAGAAATGTTACGCCATTCTATTTTCGGAAGGCTTGGCTTCTCTGAAGGAAAGCTGTTACACTCGCGTATATTGGAAAGTCTTCACAACCGCTGTGCTCCCGTGTCCCTCTCCAAACCTGTTAAATTACACAAGTGCAGAAATAAGGGAGCATTTTTATTATTATTAATTGACACTCATTTTTAGCTGGCATGTGCTGGCAGGTCTTTCTAGATAAACCTCAGACTGCACCAGGCAGAGCTTTCCCCCGGAAAGTTTGGGGAGCATTCTAAAGCTCTGTAATGTGGAAGCTAGGAAGTGTAATATTAAAGTGATAAACATCTTATATTCGGTGTAATTCACAGTTTCTTTCATTCTTTCTACTATCTATAGATCTAAATCAAAACAAATTCCATAAAAGACGGGGTTATTTTCAAGGCTTCAGAAAGCTCTTGAATATTTTATCATATCTATTTCTATACATATGCTATACATTTCTACATCCCTGTTGAACAAAATCCAAGGTGATGATAAACACACACACACACACACACACACACACACACACACCATACACAACACTATGACATTAGAATTCCTAGGAGGTATAAAGTTAGCCTTAGAAAATGAAATAAACTTTGTTTTGGCAATTAAAGAATGCACAGGGATATTAAGTCAAAGAATAATATGTCTGAACTATTAAATTGTTTTCAGGAGGTTATTAAAAATGTATTTCAAATTACCAGAGTGGCAGGAAAAGAAACAATGACTTAGAAGCAGTTACATTTTCCTTTGCTCATGAGGAAACCTATTGGATTTCACTCAGCTTAATTTCCATCCAAGTAGAGTATTCCAGAACACCAAAGGTCCTCTCGAAGAGCCAAAGGTCCAGCCCCTCCCAACAGTGACACATTTTAAGTAGTCTCTGCAAGCAACTGTCAGGGCAGAGTACTTCAGCCATCACGAGGGGATGGCAATGTATGGATTTTCCAAGGTCCCCAGTTTTCAGCCCTGGATTCGGACTCTTTCCAGAAAGACCAACAAAACCCAGACCGGATCCTGGAGGGGCAGGAAGTGTAAGCTTATGCTGTGAGCAGGGACTCTGGTGTCTGACCAGCCTGCGTCTGGGTCTTCAAATGGTTAATTCCCCCAGGCTGTCATATTGCATAAACAGATCCTCCTTTAATAAAATTAATTAGGTTCTGAGCTTTATAGGGTGATGCCCACTGACCCTTTACATACCTATTGTTCCCAGATCCAAGAGAAAGAAAAAAAGGAAAGGCTGCCCAGTAGAGAAGAGAGGGATAAAAGTTGAAAGATTAGAAATGCCAAGTAGAAGCTTCGAGGGGGTGGAGGAAGCTAGTGTTTGCTTCTGAACACAACTTAAAAAACAAGTAGTCCTCAGCCTTAGAGCCCACCCTCCTCCCGCAAAGGAAAGCAAGCGCGCGGTGGTGGGCTTTTGTTAATTTCGCTTTTTAACACGCACCATGGAATCCAGGCTGTGCCGAGCTCTTGAGAAACATGAGAGTAATTGCAGATTGAGCTTTAGATGTTTTTTTTTTTTTTAGACCTGAGGCGCAGGGCGGGGTGAGGTGGAGGGCACCAGGAAGAGCAGCAAGAACCCAGCAGGAGCCTGCAAACCTGCTGTCCCCCCACCCCCACTGCGTTCTCCCATTTTTTTTTCCCTGGGTGTCCACTAAGTGCTATCCTTGGCATTTCGTGTCACAAGTTCCTGCGGATAGTCTTTTAAGTTTGCTGAGGGAACTCCTGGAAGATGGGGAGCAGGGGCTGGGGTAGAGAAAGACGATGCGAACAGTGGTTTTTTTTTTTTTTCCTTTCCTCCCTCCCTCCCTCCCTCCCTCCCTTTCTCTCTTTCTTTATTACAAGAGGAGTTGAGGTCCAGATCTCGGGGATTATGTAAGAGCATCCTGGGCATCTCTTGCAAAAGAAATCTTGAGGCACAACAGCAAATGTCGGCGGGTTTTGTTGGGGAAAAAAAAATTTTTTTTGAAAGGAAAGGAAGAGGGGGAAAAATCGCCGACCGGATGTTTCCAATTACAGTGGAGACAGAGAACAGAAGGGGGTGCCCGCGGTGGGGGCAGCTGCAAAGATGGGCAAGATTTGGAGAAGGTGTAGGTTGAAGGTGGGAAGAAATGCGGCAGGGCAAAAAGCAAGAAAACAAGCCTCTGCGAGGAGAGGGGGAAATAGGAAAATGAAGCAGAACTAGACAAATGACAAAGTGTTGAGCGTTGATTTATCGCAGAAGCCTCTGGTCATTTCCATATATTGAAATGCGCCCAAGCGGCCAGTCAGTCAATTTCTCTGGAGCTGCTGCCGCTGCTGCCCACGGGCTGCCCACGTGACTCCCCCTCAGTCAGCCTCTTTCCACCCAGCCCCCGGTGCAGAGAAGAGGGAGAAAGAAAGAGTGTGAGGCACAGGAGGCGGCTGTGTGCCCTAGTGGGCGGTGTAGATGGAGAACGACACTTGGGGTGGGTGGGGGGGGGGGGGGCGCGGCCTAGGCATGGAGAGGTGGGATCCAAGCTTCACTCCAAGGTTAACATTCTTACCTCCTCTCTCTCTCTCTCTCTCTCTCTCTCTCTCTCTCTCTCTCTCTCTCTCTCTCTCTCTCTCTCTCTTTCTCTCTCTCTCTCTCTTCTCCCCCTTTTGCTCTTCTCCCTGATGCTCCTCTTCCTTAAATATCTTTCCCTTCTTAATGATTTAGAATGGGGACAGAATGCAGACAGAAAACCTGATCTATCTCTAAACACAAAATGGGGATGGGTGTGGAGGTGGAGAGATTTAAGTCAGTTTTGATTTTGGTGTCTTTGATATTATGCATTGCTTTGGTAGTTTCTTAACCACACACATACACACACACATGCACACACACACATGCACACACACACACACATACACACAAATCCTAGATAAAAGCCAGTGAGTTGTTAAAAATGAATTTGCAGCGTTGGAGCTGTTAGCATCATTCAGCAAGCAGCAAGCTTGATAATTTCCAGGTGTTGGGGAAAGCCGTTGTCCGGGAGCTCTCACTGAGCTTATAAATCCCTGTTGGGAGGGAGAAAAAAATCTTTGGAGGTGAATGAAATATCAAATCACAAGACTCCTATGTAGATTTATGATTACATAAGAGGCTGATCATTTCCATATACTGAAATGTACTGTCCTCCCGAGTCTGCCCAGCCCTTCCAGAAGACTAAGCTCTCAGTTCTGCCTTGATCAATGTTGACTACGAAGCCAGAAAGGGAGGGGAGGTGGTGGAAAGCAGGCTGGCACCAGATGGAGCAGGGTCTCCTGAAAGGTCAAGGTTAGCTCAGGCTGCTATTGAGTCGGTAGCAGCCTCACAGATAGATCTCTGCCTCGAAGGCACCCACTGGGGCTTCTCAAAATCAAATCTAATAGAAAAGGCAGTCACAGAATGAAATCGCTTCATCTGAATGCTAAAATTGTTATTAGGCTACATTAGGGAGATATCAGGCACGTGGTTACCAAAAAAGAGAGCATGCCTAGCCGTTTGTGTCTGAAAGAAAAGCTATGAATATGTTGATAACATCGATAATGGGCAGGTTTAAGATTATGTGTATATATATATATATGTGTGTGTGTGTGTGTGTGTGTGTGTGTGTGTATCCCTGAATGCCAGATTAACATATTAAATGAATATTTTTTTCTTTTGCAGAGCTGCTTGTAGTTTGAATTGCTCAGAATTCCTTGAGGGAAAGGGGTCAAAAAAATCTTTTATTCCAGAATAGATGACCCTTACTGAGCTTCAAGTTTGACTCCTGCCCGGAATTTTGTCAGTGGTCTTGGCCAGGAGTGTATTGGAGATTTAGTGTGAATCCATCAGGTTGTAGGTGACCCTGCCACGACACGCAGCCTTTTGGGTTTTTTTTGTTTTTTTCCTGGCTTTGGACCCCTGGCTATCTCTGTCTGAAGCTCTTCCCCTCCCTGCCCTCTCTTCCCTCTTGCATTCTTTTTTAGAGACAGAACTGTTTCTGAAGAGACATTTTCTCTGACAGACAAATCTCATTCTAGGAGAGAGACTGGGACCAACCTGTTCCAGCCGCCACATTGGCACTTTCAGACATTCTCTCTCCTCCAGTTATCATAATGAAACCCACAGTAGCTGTTTTTAACCTACAGCATTGCCATACCTTAAAGAAGCATTTAGTCTTGTAAAATAAATGTGGGCTACACAAGATTAAACATGATGACTGCACTCTAAGGGTTAATAAATTTAGAATTAATAGATCATCTCAGCTTGATACAGCTACTACAGGTGATTTAATATGCAACCCAAACAGGTTGACAGTCAGCTCACAAATACAGATAAGACCAGTCTCTTGATTCAATAGATTGAGTGGTTCTAGTGAGGGACTAGAAGGTGCATGGCAGACATATTGTTAGGGTTCTGTAAGAGAGGCTTCCATTCCCAACTGCTGTTAGTACACTGCCTGCCTAATAGTACGCTGCCTCTGTAGTAGTAAGGCCCAGAAGGAACAAGTTACAAATTCCTTCACCACATATAGTCATGGGCGCTTGTTATATTTTGAGTAGGGAATCGATGAGATCCTTTAATACCAAGATCTATTTCTAATTAACTGCCTGGTAGTGAGTGGCCAGCAATTTCTTTCTCTTTCTTTCTCCATGGCTCTGAGATCCAGAGCTCAGAAGATGGGCTACAAAATTCCTGGGTGATAAAAGCAGGCTCATTGCTGTAATGATGGGGTAATTTCCTCAGTCCTCTGCCTTGTTCTGACTGTGAAGAACTGGGTATGGAAACGAGATGCAGAAAAAAGCTGGAATTCAAACTCCTGCACACCGCCCCGAGACATGTTTACGCCAGGAGAATGTTTCTGGTTCTGAAACAGATCGTCAAAAATAATCAAGTTGGAGGAAGGAAGGCTGAGGAGAGTCCACCAGAAAAAGTTAGGTGTCTGATGTCAAGGCTTGCTGTGATGGCTGCAATCCGCAGACCCTAATGCATACTAAATTGTGATTTTGTGTGTAGGGGTGTGTGCGTGTGTCTGCAGGTTTAATTTCCTTTTATCTGTTCTGACTCTAGTATTTAAACAGGAAGACAAAAAACAATTTTGATAGAAATGTATGTGATTTAATATGATAGACAAGTTTATAACAGTTTTTATGATTTGATCAAGAGCAAGGACTCCTCCTAAACCCATTAGATTCTGTCATGTGAATATATATTCAGGCAATTTAAAAATGCATATTATGTATTCAATAGACCGTCACAGGTCTGAATTGTACCGTGTTATTCTGCTCCATCGGTCCCCCCATCTTAATATGAAAGTCTGTAAAGAGTGACTACAGAGCCGCTGGTTCCCTGCGCTGATAACTTGGTTGTTTCCTGTCTTTATTTCATTTCATTTTATTTTGAATCTTAAAATGTCCACTCTGAGCTAATGGCCCACAAAATTTTCCCTTAATAAATAAAACCATTTGAAACTGTGTAATGGCTTTACATGATATTAACACTAACTTTTCCCTTTTTGCCCCAATGTCCTAGTCAATCGCAGGCTCTTCTTCTAATTCACAATTTATTATCATTCAATAACTGAGAGAGAATCCTTAACACATTTCATTCTTTGAAAATGCCGTATTAAATCTTGACTTTGGCTTTTTTTTTTTTTTTTTTTTTTTTTGCTTTTGAGAAAATCCATCTCGGTGTAACCTGTACATTAAAAGATTCTGAGATAAAAATGAAATTTTCAAATTTAGATTGGCAAGACGATTAAGCTGGGATTGCGACCAGCAGGGGAGGCTCCAGACTTGGGCATGGCTGCTTCTGGAGCAGGGGGCAATGGGCCTTTATTTCACATCTTAACCAGATCTAAATGCTTCAGAATTTTATTTTCCCTGTCTTGGACAACCTGCGATTGCAGCAGGGGGCACTACCAACATGCGAATTACTTGGACGCAGGCATCTCAGCTCTCTGCTTCCTTCACTATGTGGAAGCACAGCCCCTGGAAACAGTCATCTTGTAGAAATTTGCATATTTATGATGCCTCCTGCAGGCCCCTGTGATTGCTTTACAGTCAGGAAAGGTAACAGAAAAATATATATCTCCCTTTAAAACAAGAAAAAGGATCATATAGGAACAGTGATTCTAATAGGAGACTAATCCTTACAAAGCCTGTGGCGAAAAATTGTTCCCTGAACATTTTTGTTTGGTTTTGTTTTAGGATTTTCAAGGGAATTTTATGGAAGTTATAGAGACCAGCCTCTGATTCCCTGAAAATGTATATAAGAAAATACTTAAAGTTTCAGAAAAATTAGCATAGTTTTATGCATTGAATACCTCTAAAGAATAGAGGAATTCTAGGAGGGAAAAGCTACTCAATAGATCATTTAAAAGCCACGGCACATGTATTTTTTAGTCCTCCTCATAAGCAATGAACAAATGTGCAGTGTACCTTTGGATATAAAAGTTAATTAGGTCTCAGAAGAGAATAGTTTCATTTTTATTGGCTCCAAGCTCCAAGGATACCTTTGATACACCTTTTCTTCTGGCCCTTCTGACCTTCTTTGTGGAAACTGTGCTTCGTGTTCTGGACTCTCAGGTCTGTGAGAGTTCTGAATCCCAGGGTTTTGTTATTCTGTTTGCTGTCTTGAGGGGCATCCCAGCAAAGTGGCATTATAATTAAAATCACACTCAGAAAACCCTTTTTTCCCCTCCAACTCAGGAGCAGGCATCAGGCAACATGCTGTTTCATCTGGGATTTTAGTTCATATGGTTTTTAGTGGCTAATACCTGACTGAGTGCATGATAATCTGGGAGGATGGGGTTGAAGCCTTAATTCAGAGGTACCTTGCTTCCTAGAATCTTCACCAAATTTTCATCTTTACTTTATTCCAAGGCTACTGTGCTTAATTTCCTTCCTTCTTTAAGGGTTGAGACTATGGCTCCTAGGGCCGGCATCACCAACAAACATCCTCAGCTGCCATCCCATAATCCAAAGCTTGCTCTGTCTCTTATCCTTTCTGTGGGAATGCCTATCAAAATCAAGAGGGCAAGAGGACTTTTCCCTGCAATTAGAGTTTATGTAATAAGGATACCATATAGTAAAAATAATATGTGCTATCAATAATACGTGCTGACATAAATGCCCAGACCACCAGCAGAAGGGTCCTCTCACCACACATTAGTCATCCTAGCCTGCATACTTGGATACTACCTCTCAATGTAACATTAGCTGATGTATATGTCTGTTGCTTTGGCCGGGAAAATTCTCATTAAAACACCCACTGCCATCATCTTATGCTTACAATGCAACTTTCCCTACATGTTCAGCTGTTTGATATCACTCTGCAAAAAGAATCAGAACTGACATGCAGTTCTTAAATTGCTGGTCAGTCTGTCATCCTTGAAAACATTTAAAAAGGGTATTAAATGAAGTTGGGGCTCTTTTGCTCCTTTCAGTTCTCCTAGCGAGTTTCTTTCCCCTTCCAGAATATTTAAAATTGGAACTAGTGAATCACAACTTTTAAAGCATTTTCACAAATGTATTAATTTTAGATTGTTTCTACAAATCAGATATTATGTCAGTCCTGCTAAGGGTAAATAGCTGAACACATGAGTCTGGATTGAGCACTAAAATCTCTCTTATCCCAGTGATGAAGAGAATGAAACTAGTGTGTGTGTGCAGTTTAGTGTCCATAGGAAGAGACATCCAAGTATCCTGAAGATAGTGATGAAGCCAAAGCTACAATAATTTTTTTTCAAGTTGTTCTGAGGTTGCTTCTTAACTTGATGTATTTTTGCTTTGTGGGTGTTGACTTATAAAATACATGTTTTTAAAGTAGTGTCTTTTAAATCTTTTAGAATTCCTAAGTCAATATACATGTGAAAGATCTATATCTTGAGTAAAACTCCTTTATACATTTACTATTGAAGTTATCAATGTACATACATGCCCTCTAATACATTGCAATCAGAACTTGGCTTAATCTTGAAAGCCTGCTATGTCCATGCTTTATCCTACTTATAATCAAGCTGTGGGTTCAAGGTAAGATTTTAAGAGGAGTGTGATTAGTTATTAATCTTTTGGTTTTTCGAGACAGGGTTTCTCTGTGTATCCCTGGCTGTCCTGGAACTCACTCTGTAGACCAGGCTGGCCTCAAACTCAGAAATCCGCCTGCCTCTGCCTCCCAAGTGCTGGGATTAAAGGCATGCGCCACCACCACCCGGCTATTAATCACTTTTAAATAAAACGTATTGATATTTTCCATACTCTTTAAGCCAGTCCTACTCCCTAATATCCCTCATCCCATTTTGGGATGGGTGGGACAAACCTCAGGGACCTAGTGTAGTCCCTGGCTGAGAACCAGGTGACCAGGCCTTCATACATTAGAGAAGGTATTCCTAGAGCAAAGGACTGTAGACTGATTCTTGCTCAGCATTTGGCTGCTCCAATTGCTTATTTAACTTCAAAATCCAAGAACAGAGAACAATGAAAAGGATATTTTATCTGTGGTAGGGTGTTTTAAACTTTCTGGGAATCTAAGTAAACCATTTTGTAGGTTTTATTTATATGCCAGACATTTTCCTCATGTCTTACTCTGCACTAAGACCTATAAGGGGCAAAAATGGCACAGGCTTTCATCACTACGGACAACCCAGAACTTAGGTGATTCAGTGTCTGTTATAACAGAAGCCATTCTTGGGATATGCAGAGACAAGCGGCTGTTTCCAATAGGTACAGATATGCCCATGTGGCCTGTGGTATGTGATCTTGGAAAGCCCCCCAAAGGCTAGTGCTTCCAAATTACCTTCTGCCCTCTGTTTGCATCTTCTAACTCACAGCAGCAACCAGCCATCCACTTTCAGAATTCATTCCTTCTTTTGAAATGTACTGAATGCTTATTCTACATTAAGGAATGGAAATACTGTATCTTAACAGTGATGTCTCCAAGAAAGTGTGCCAGGGACAGTCTGCAACACTGACTTTAAGACAAACCAGAGTGCAGAAAGCTCATTTCTCAAGAGCAGCTGGCTGGGTGGTGGCATATACCTATACACTTATCATTTGAGAGATGAAGGCAGGAGATTCAGGGCTATCCTCAGCTACTACAGCAAGTTTCAAGCTGGCCTGGACCACAGGAGACCCTGTCTCAAAAAACAAAACCAACCAAGCAGCCCCCGAAATTGACTAGGTGTTTGTTGACACCATACAAGCTGTGACAACAGTAGATTACCATAGCTCTCTGTGCCCAAAGGCCAATATCCACATTATACTCTCATGGCTCAGTGGTTAAGAGCACTGACTGCTCTTCCAGAGGTCCTGAGTTCAATTCCCAGCAACCACATGGTGGCTCACAGCCATCAGTAATAGTGTACTTACATACATAAACATAAATAAATAAATCTTAAAAAACAAACAAACAAACAAAACAAACAAACAAAAAGCTGAACTGTCTCTGCAGAAAGAAAATATCTGGTATCACAAGTGGCCAGAGCTATCTTGCTTCACACAGGTTCCCGATAGTGGTTTAGAACTGTTTAAGCTGTGGCACGAAGCTCTGGCCACCAAAGCAATGCTACCAGTGTTCCTTTGTACAGCTTTGGCATGTGTGACAGTGAACCTTTCTAATGTGGCATGTTTGTATGTCTTAGTATTTTAAAAATAAAAGTCACCCTAGACAGAGACCATGTCTCCTGTTTGCTCTGTGCAATCCTCCAGCTTTAAAAACAAAAACAAAAACAAAAACCAGCACAATTCTTAGGAGCAGGTTCTTAATTTTGTGGAAAACTAGGGGTTTAGATAACTGACCTTCTGCAAAGACTTTGTAAGGGGAGAGAAGGCAATCAGGTTGTTACACAACCAGGAATGGGAGAACAGGGAGTTGTGTTTGTTCTTTACCAAGCTGTCACAGAACAGCAAGAAGGGGTAGATATTTTCTGCCAGAAAAATTACCTTTGCTTAATTTAGCAGGAAAATAGAAAATAAAAAGGCTGATGACTGGTAGGGGGAGGAGGAGGGGGAGGGGGTGCCTTCCTGCTAGCCAACGGCCTGTGGGAGTGACTGTCTTGTATCTGTCATGGCTATGGACAAGGTATTAGTTTTTATTAAAAAAAAAAAA
>JADRCD010205237.1:0-10657 GCA_019843815.1 Montemys delectorum | reverse complement strand
CAATTTCCCTATCAGAGCCAACTGGGGGCAGGTCTCCTTTAGCATGAGAACACATACATTTCAGTATGATTCTGAATTAAGACAAAGCATTAGAGCCAATCCCCAACACTAGATGTTAAGATCTAGCCGTTACTCCAACAATACAATGACTAAGAAACCATTTATTCCACTTAAACTCCCAGGTCACAGCCATTCATTTATGGGAATTCAGGGCAGGAATTCAAGGAGGAGCTTGGAACAGAAATTATGGAGCTTGTTTACCCATTTATGCTAATGCTTAGCTAGCTTTCTTCTATATCCTAGGACCTAGGGAATGGTGTTACCCACAGTTGGCCAGGCCCTCCTAAATTAATTAAAAATCAAAACAATCCCCCATAGATATGTTCACAAGCCAATCTGAGTTGGGCAATCCCTCAGTTGAGATTCCCTCTCTTGTTTAATCTGAGCACCAAACATACAGTAAATGCTAACAGGGACACATATTCTTGTATTCTTGGATAAGGAAGCTTAGACGATATCAAATATTGCTAATGTTCTAGTTGACTTGAGTTGTGGCATTGTTATATCACTTTCTATTGTACAAAGGTAGGTTAAATGCAACCTATAGATTAAAAACGTTTACAATATGGTAAAAGTAATCAAATTATAATAATTACTCCATTATCAGAAAACTTTCTAAGGCTGTAACTAATATATACACTCAGGGCATATTTAATTTCCTGGGATCTTATCAGGTAATCTTACATAGAAAATATTAAAACTGATCATTGAGAACAAATTTCAAATAAAGATGACTGTAGAGCAGTTGTGTATAAATAATTTAGTACAATTCACATCTTCTCTACAAAGCCAAGTTGAAATATTTTAAGCATGCCGTAATGGTAGTCAGGAATAATGTCTTGAAGAAAACTATATTCAACTCATGTAATATGTGTTGTTCCTTTTCTCTTTGAAGAGTGTCCTTGAGCTCTAGCTACCCACAAACTGTTGAACATATGGGGTGAATTTTAGAGAAAAATTCCTAGCACCTGGGCTGGAGTCACATTTGAAATGTCTTTTGCGAGTACCCAGTTGGTAGAACATCAGCTCTCAAGGAACATGTGCTTGTAAGTTGGAGTGTTTGATTCTTGATCCAGACCACCCTGTCTCCTTTGCATCCATTTTCATCCCCTTCTTATGCCTCTACAATGACATAAAAAGTGATTTCATGCTAAATTATACACTAAACCAAGTGCCTTTCACGTTGAATTTTCTTCTTCCACTTACTGTATCAAGTATCAGATGTCTGAAGAGTATGTAAGCTTATTGTTTCTGTGTGAAATGACACCAACTATTTTATGTAAAGTTTAATGAATGAAATCTGTTGCTCTTTCAATATTTTATCTTCTAATTGATAGATATCTTCTCAAATCCATTGAGTACTCAAAGTTTGAAAATTAGGTATTTTCTAAGAACTCTGTATAAATTCTATGAGCATAAATGACTTCATTGATATTTTGTTCATCCAGAATTAATTACAAAAAAAGTAAAATAGGCTGACTCAAAACAAATCAAAGACTCCAAGGCAGTTGGAGTTCTTAGGGTCCCCAGGGTTGGCAGTTAGTATTTCAAATTATCTCCAAAGGTTTCCTAAAATCCCATCACTTCTCCCTCTCCCTCTTCTCTCTCTTCTAAAGAACAACAAAAGTGATTTTACACTTTGTCATGTTTTCCTTTTTAATTCACATTTGTTCAACTTTTTTTGCTGCTGTGTTTAGAACTCACATCACTAAAGTCTATCACCCTCACTTAGACTTAATGGTAACAGTAAGGATTTTTCTTTCTGTAATAAAAAAAAGTTTTTCCATGATATAGCAGAGTGATATAATTTCTTCCCATAAGGATACATTAGAAACAGTTCAGGAAGTGGGAGCTCTGGTTTAGCATGGACGCTAAGGCCAGACGGAACAGTGGGGTAGAAGAGCAGGCCAGCAACCATGTTGTGCTCCTTCTCAAGCCTTCAAATTCATGATGATAGCTCTATAGCCCAGGAATAAATTGTGGAGCCTAGACGCCAGTATTCAATCTGCATTGGACTAGTCTATCCCAATGTGTGACACTGTGTTCATCCTACAGCCCTTCCTTCCTACTGACTGAAAGTTTTCTTGGTGTTTTAATTTGCAGAAATCCTAGAGGCACGCATGATCTTTATCCCACACCCAAACACTATAGTCCTGGGTTAAAGTCAAAAGGCTGGCAAGGAGAAAACGTTTCCTTCCATGGGGCGGGACAGTCGTCTCCTCCCTCCTAACAGTGTAAAGTGGGTAGGACTTTCCTTTGCTGCATCTGCCTTTGGCAGATTTTTCTACTTGTCAATCAGAGGTGGATGTTTTACATCTCAGAGGAAGCTATAAAATACTTGGTGCTTAGGGTGAGGCATAGCTCTCCAGAACACATGCTGTTAAATCCGTGGAAACCATCTTCATCAGTTAACATACAAATTATCCAGTAATTGCAAATTTAATGCAGATTTGCTTCAGTATGTCATCTCAGAACACTCAATTTATTGTGCGAAACATCCATAGACTCCTTTAGCAGGAGAAAAATCTGCCTTCCATTTGTTAAAAAGGAGGAAAAGGAAAAGAAAAAAAAAAGCAACAAAACCGAATAACACTCTTTTCTGTCTCTGCATAAAGAAGAGCTGTCTTGGCTCAGGAGGACCTTACCCTAAAGGTAGATGACACGAGATCCACCCTGGCAGGTTCCCCTGCCTACCAGGAAGGCTTCACTGCCACCTGTGGTTGCACCTGCCAAGAGAGACCTTACATGCAGATTCCTTGTGAATACAAAATCTCGATTGCCCAGATTAGTAAAATTAGCCTAATCCTAAAAGCAATTTTCTAAGGTTGTTAAGGAGTTTCCCTAAATAGGAAAGGAATATACTGATACATTTTCTCTTCTAAGTTTTTATCTGAACTAATGGATGCATAAACAATAAATAAATTGTGTACTGGGCATAGCTTTCTTCATTAATTGTAATAAAATTGCGTACGTTGGAATTCACCGTAGATTTAGTCTTTGGATAAATAGCCAGGCTAAGAGTAAAAGAAAAAGAAAGTAAGAAAGTAATTATCTCTGAAATCATTTCTCTCTGTCTTCTGTCTCTGTCTCTGTCTGTCTCTGTCTGTCTGTCTATCTGTCTGTCTGTCTCTCTCTCTCTTTCTTTCTCTCTCTCTCTCTCTTTCTCTCTCTCTCTCTCCTTTTCCCTGTCCCCATCTCCTGTGTGTGTGTTTAAATTTAGTAATTTCACTTGCTCCTTTTATTTTAAATACATGACCTCTGATTCCTTATACAAGCCATAGGACTGTAAGATTTGCCCTTCCTATGGTCTTCAAGGCACTGGGTGTTAAATTTTATAAAAAGTCAAGATTTGTTTTGTAGAGCATAGTATATTGAGGTAAGAGGGGTGCCTCCATGAGAAAAGAGAGGCTAGCCAGGAACACCTGGGGTGGGGGGAGGAGAGAGAGGGGGGGAGAAGAGAGAGAGAGAGAGAGAGAGAGAGAGAGAGAGAGAGAGAGAGAGAGGGAGAGCAGAGAAAGTGGTGAGGGGTGAAACAGCTCCTTTTATAGCAAGTCAGGCCAACCTGTCTGTTGGGTGGAACACAGAAGGGATGCCAACACTGTGAACCTCTAGTCCCCAATCAGCTCTGATGTTGACTTCTTTCATTTGACAGTTTACAGTGGTTCAGCCTCATTAGCTTTTCTGAGATGTTCAAATGCAATAAGGAATCTTATCTAAGGCTTTTAAAATGTCTTTCCTGGATCAGAAACATTCACTGCTGGGCTAACAGAAGGGCTACTTGTTTCTTAAAGTTCTTCACTTGTAGTGTCTTAGCAAGGTATACTCTAAGTAGTCCACCCAATGTGTCTCTCCCTGAGTCAGTCTTTATCCTATTGTGAAAGTTTATTGTTCTTATGATTCCTATCAACAAAATCTTGCAGAATTATTTGTGTGCCTGTCTCCCTGAGCAAGAAGAGATTCACAAAGCAGAGGCTTGAGATGTTTTTGGAGCACATTTGGAGTTCTTGGATCTCTAGATACCCCACCCTCCACTCTGCCCAGTAAATGCACGAGTATGTAATACCTTACATGCTGAGAAAGGTATTAAAAATATTTGCTTGTTGCTCACATCCTAATTTGTGATGCTTTGTGATATTTCTACTGATTTAGTGAAGAAAGTTAATCATTAACTACAAAATTGATATTTTTCAGGAATTGTTTGAAACTGTAAGACTAAATTTTTACTTAAGGACACTGTAGTATTTATGGTAGAGTGAAAAGGCTTATTTTTACAGAGATGAGACTGCTTTCTTTTCCATGGTGGTTATTTACAGCCAACTTCTATGGAAGTTTTATTTTTGCTTTTGTTTATTTTTTTATTTATTTATTTTTTTAGTAGGAGTTTCTGTTCTGTTTTCTTTGAGAACTGCATACAGTGCTTTTTGAGCATATTCACTCCTGTTCTCTATTCCTTCTAGACCCCTTGGTCTGACACACACAACTTAGAGTCTCCTTCTGTTCTTCGCTTGTTTTCCCTTTAAAACTCTGCCACATTCCATTTTCATTCCTCACACATTGATAGATGAGCAGCTTGAAATGTACACACTTATGTAAGCACTACTGAATGTTTCTCTTTCTTCATTTCAGTGGAGAAGCAAACGGAGCGTATGTTTTGGGAAGGTTACAGTGTTAAAGACACCAGCATTTTCAGTTAAGGGTAGTGTCAGCAAACTTGTTGATTGATCCATAAATTGGTTTTATGTCAATAAAACCTTTATCAGTTTATCAAAAATAAATAACTAGAGGTCATCTGAAGAAATAAATCACAATGTTCCTTATAGGAGCCACATTTGGGCTTCTGGTTTAAAGTTAATGTTTGCATTTTCCTTTTTCTTCCTTTTTTTTCAAGTTATTCTCGGCACTGTTTTGAAGCAAAGTTTTCATTTTATTGTGTGGGTTAGGAAAAAACAAAGTTTCCAATTGCTATGATGTTTGTAAGAATATTTATTTGCCAACATAATTTCTGTAACTTACATTCCTAAAAACTATCCTGTACTTCGGAGACTAAATTATTACAGTAACAATAAGAATATTCAAGCTACTTTTTATACTTCCCAGACTTCTATGAAGTAAAAAAAAATTGCTATCACATTTGATGTTTTAGATCTTATTTATAGAGGCATCCACTTACATTGACAGCTACAGATTGAGCTGTAAGGACGAGGCAGGTAAATGATTGTACCACTTAGTACACAGGCATTCTGGTGCTGAATTCTCTGATGTGCATTTACCAGTAGTGTATGACTTGTTCTTATTACCAAATTTAGTAAGGAGTTTAGATCAAGGTTTGTCTTGTTTGATGGTTTCATTGACAAAAATTGAGATAGAAACTGGTGGAAGCAGGACCCTAAAACACCAGTTCTGAGACTGCCCTCTGCTTCCTCTTTCTTTTCTGTGTCCTAAGTGAGCACTCTGCCTAAAGGCTATAAGTGACTATGGCTATATTATCTAAGGCTCTACACAAATCCTTTAGAAAGCCTCATAGAACAGTTCAGGGCTTCCTATTTACTATGAGACTTGTGGCTCTACTGATGTTCAGCTCTTCCCCCCTCCTTCTCTCTCTCTCTTCCTCTGTCTGTCTGTCTCTCTATGTCTGTCAATCTGTCTGTCTGTCTGTCTGTCTGTCTCTCTGCCTGTGTGTCTGTCGGTTGCTCTGTCTCCCTTTAATAATTCTTCTTCTTCTTCTTCTTCTTCTTCTTCTTCTTCTTCTTCTTCTTCTCCTCCTCCTTCTTCTTCCCCTTCTCCTCCTCCTCCTCCTCCTTCTTCTTCTTCATCCTCTTCCTCCTCCAACTCCTCTTCCTCCTTCCCCTTCCTTCTCCTTCTTTCTTCTTTTCTTCTTTTCTTCTTCCTTCTCTTCTCTTTGTTACTTTTCTTGATCTTTTCCTCATTGTTGTTGATATTCCTCCTCCTCTTTTTATTCCTCCTCTTCTTCCCTATTAATCTCTAGCAAATTTCTCTAAAACTAATGCTCTGTAGTTCACAGATTTTACTCTTCAAATCTGAAAGACAAGACTTGATTGGCTCTGGGCAGATTTGGTCACTATCCAATCTCCTGGGCTGTGTCAACCTGTATGGCTTTGTGGTTCACCTGAATTGGGTGAAATAGAAATGAAGAAATAACAGACACATGCTAAAAGCTGGGATTGAGATGGTAGTCTACTCTGGTAGAGCAGCTGCACCCCAGAAACACAGCATGTATTAGATTCAAGCTGACTGAGCAGTAGGTTAGCTAATCTCATCAGGGGATCTCTGTAGGGAACAGTCTCAAGCTACAGTTAATGCCTTTATACTTTCTACATGCTCTGTCAACTGATTGTACTCAGACCAGGGGGAGAGCTTTCATCTCTTTGACCCTGGTTCATGGGAGGTCTTACTATCCTCTGTTATCTGAGGCACTGCGTCCTTGACATGGAAAAGTTCATGCCAATTATGCACACTTACTCTCTACACAGAACCCTAGAGCCCTAATTTAGAAATAATAGAGAAATAATTTGTAGTTCTTAGAGACACTCTAATATTCTTATATTATCCTTAGTCTCTGAATAAAATACATCATCTTACTATCTTTAGTTGAGTTTCATATTGGATACATTTGTAATAAAAAATGTTGTTATTCTTTCTTAGCTAAATTAAACAAAAATTTCAACTCTTATATAATAAGAATCACACTGTGTTATAATATAAATCCCTCTTGAGATTCAGTTCTTTAAACATTATTCATAAATTTGAGTAAAGAATTAACAAAAGATGGTGACAAAAAATTTAGAGGATTATATGAGAAAAAAATAAAAATCTAGCTATAAGTCCAGTTTGTAAGTTAAAATGACTTATATATTTTTGAGAATTGATTTATAGTCATCAAAAGTTGAATATGTATTTTTACTAATAATAATGTAAAACACTGTAATCTAATTTGCCCTGTTTAATGCTATAAATACTGTAAACAGAATATACAATTTAGTTTGTATTTATTCATTCACAATATTACTGTGTGTCTATTCAGTTTGAGTTACAGAGAAGTTATTTCATTAGAAATTATTCTTTAGGGACAAAAAGATAAAACCTTGAATACTGAAGAATGAATATTTTGCCTGAAAGCACAGAATCAAAACAATAAACTTACTAGGAGATTAGCTATGAATTTTTCTCACATGAGTGTGTTCTCCTTGTGAATGGTGCTAGTGAAAGTTTAGTGACCCAATAATGTTAAGAGCAGAAAGACTATCTGCTATTTGTCTGGCCATCCCTTTGTGACAATCAGTGGAGAAACTGTGAACTACTCTTTTTCCTAGATGGAAAAAATAATAAAACTCAGGTGGAGAGTACATCTTCCCCCGGTCCCCTGGAATTCACTTATGTGTTTCTCTCATGGGTGCCAAATACTTATAGGGAGGTGATGAGCTGGAAAAACATTTTGTTTTTTCCCCAGTCTCTTAAATGGTAGGAGTAAATCTGAGTAAGGATAGCTTCCTAAGGGATAATTTGTGAGATGATTCTGAAGTGGTAGGAATTACATTTTCTGAGCATGGTAGGTGGTGCATGTGGTGGTGGGGGAACTGCAGCCATCCGTTGTCCATCAGAAAAAAAACAAGGGCTTGGAGTTCTTTCTAAAATTTCTAAGAAGCTGTTAAAGATTTTACTAAGAGATGGAACTTTGTGAACTTTACAAAGAGAGCTGGTCATTCTGGCAATGACCTGGTGCATGCACTAGCTATTAGAAAGACAACTCAGCGGAAGAAAAATCAAGAGAAATAGCAGATATCCAAGTAAGAAATAATATTTGTAGAGCTAGGGATATGATTTGGCAAAAAAGCATTTATGAGGCCATGGTTTAAACCCTGGTGCTGAATGCAGTGATGATGATGAGGAAGATGAGGGTGATTATCCATAATGAACTTATCTGATGTATGTGTGCTAATAATGGAAAGAAAACAAATGATTCCTAAGTCCATAGAGCACAGAGATACTTTTTATGTCTGCATTGTTCTGAGTAGCTTAGAGGCCTACCTGACCACTAGTAGATGAATGGGTAAAGAAAATACAGTACAGAAAGAAGGGAAATTTATGGATCCATAAAGAACAACAGGAGACTATTATGCTAAATGAAATAACCTTACTAAGTAATTTCAGAAACCATGTTTTTCTCTTATATGTGAACTCTATAATTGTTTCTATCTCTATATTTATCCATAGTCTTATCCATATCTATGTCTAATGAGAGATATTATAGGACCATATCATAGAACATAATTGATAACCCTATAATAATTATTTCATTTGTATATGTATATTAAAATTGAGAGGAGAACTTGAGACATGAGGAAGAAGTTTTGGGAATGGGGAGAAAATAGATTATGTGCGGCACAATGAAAGCAGAAGGAACCATTTGACAGGAAGCAGAACAGAGCCAGCAAGTGGATGATGATGAATCTGGAGTGACAGGTAGTTGTGAGTAGTCATGTGGGTTCTGGGAAGCAAACCCTAGTCTTCTGCAAGAGTAATAAGTATTCCTAACTGTTGAGTCTCTTAATAGTGCCAAAGTTGTAGGTCTTTAGAAATGAGGTATTATGTGCCTTCAAAGATAGTCTCAGACATACTGTAGAGATGGAATTGTCCTTCAACCCTGTGTTTCTTCTTACTCCTCCAGGATTCTGGACAAGTACTACAATGCCAAACTTCTACAAACTTGCTGACTCATTCTTTATTAAGGCCACTGTGTGACTCTGATCCAAGTGACAGGTCTCTTTCTTAGTGTATCAGAATGAAGCCAGAGTTTCGCATATGCTAAGAACATACTCTATCCAACCCCTTATTCTATTCTCTTTGTAATATTGATTGCTCATGTGACACTTTACTTTTTTATGTATTCAAAGTAGACAGCCTTTGATTATTAAGCTCAAGCTATCTGAAAAGACACTGTACTGTGAAAATTTTATATATGTGCCCTAGCAAAATCAATAAAGTGACAGAATATGAGATACTCTGAGATTATATTTTGGCTCTACTCCTGTGGTATCACAGCTTCTGTCTGACATATCTATATGTTCTGACTTCTGCATCCCTCCGCCACTGCAGTGACAGTGCCTTGAGACTATGTCTGCTGTTGCCTTGAAATTTCATGCTAATATTTTTTCAAATGATATGCAGCAATGATCTTAAAAAATGTCTTTTCTTTTTTCTCTTTCTTTTTGCTAAGTATTATTTGCATTTTAATGTGATTATTACAAAATATTTAATGGGTTTTATTTACATTGTAGCTTATGCTCATTGCAGTGTTAAAATAAAGTATAATTTGTTTTGAATATCAAAGAATATCATTACAGAATAAACATTCCAACTAATGAGTTCATTAAGTGTTAAATTATTAGGTAATTGATATTTTAAACACTTTATGTTATGGGAAAATCCTTAGAGGGTTGTTTATTGCTCATTTGGAGTATGTATCGACATTTGGAGAAATTAGCTGGAGGTTTTAGAAAGGCCAATTTTATTATTGTTTATCTGACTTAGTGTAATAGAATGTAGGCTCCCTCTATCTGAAAATTAACCATGCTGCATGTTTGCAAGCATAGATTAGATTCAGATAACACGCTTGCTTGTATTTTCATGGTTTCATTTGTTCTCCCCTGGGTTCCTTCTGATTTTGTGATTTACATGTACATCTTTGATGTACTCTGGCTTGTCTTAGTATTTGGTAAAATCTCTAGTTTTAAATTGTTCTTTTCTCTGAGTTCATTGGTTTAGGCAGCACATCTATACACAAGTAACTTGAGAGGGTTTTCCAAGTTACCTTCACGTTGAATTTCTCCATCTTCTAAGTATTAATCTTCTCTATTAACTTACCTTCTTATTCTCTAAACAATTCTTAGGGAATCTTTATCAATTATATAACTCCCAAACACAAACAAGCCTTCAGGACAGTTTCCTCCCTTCATCATATCTAAATTGCAAGATAGTGACTATGAGTCTCTCTCCCTGACAAAATTGAATGTCAGACCCAGAATACTTACAATGTATCTATCACTCAGCCAAATTTGCAGTTCGTGCATCTTTAAGACTCAGCTCTCTTTGTGTTAGATAATAACAATATGTTTTTTATCATAGAGTGTGTGTATATATATGTATATATTTTTCTTTCTTCATTTTCACAACTTTAGTCATGAATTACATTTTCTTTTATGTCTAGAATATCTGGCAAAATAATTAGATTCTTCCATTCTCAATCCTAATACTCTTAGCCAATCAAGCATGGCCTTGCATTTCTCTGTCTTTATTTATTATGCATCTGCAAGGTGCTTCTATTGCCTTAAAGACTAAAAGAATTTACGTGTACCTGACCATCCATTTGTCCTTTGCATGATTCAATCCTTTGCCCCAAAGACTTCTAAATCATCCAATACACAAAGAGTCAATGACTGGCACAACAGGTCATCCTTTCTCTACCTGTAGAACATGTTTGTTGTTTTGTATGTTTGGCTCCAAAGCCATTCAACCACACAAATGCAAAGGTCTCAATTCTCTAGCAATACTAATCAAACTCCTAGGGACTTTAACTTTC
>JADRCD010205236.1:41710-65853 GCA_019843815.1 Montemys delectorum | reverse complement strand
CTCTCTCTCTCTCTCTCTCTCTCTCTCTCTCTCTCTCTCTCTCTCTCGTAGTTTTAGTGACCAATTACTTTAGTCTATCCATTCAATGTAGTCCTTGTGAAAAAAAAAATTATCTCAATGCCTTCATTTTTCTCAGCAGCTCTTTGTTTCTTAACTAGGTCTCCCCTGGCTTCAACAATCACTAAAACACTACAACTACTCTCACTGAGATTGCATAGAACCTGCTGGAAACTACCTTTCTTCTTCTTCTTCTTCTTTTTTTTTTTTTTTTGCATTTGAAAGTCATACTGTGTTTCCTAGTTGTATTCTTTTTTTTTTAAAAAATTTTTATTAGATATTTTCTTTATTTACATGTAAATTTCCCCTTTCCCAGTTTCCCCTCCAACAAACAAACAAACAAACAAACAAAAATAACAAGAACAAAACCGTTGCCTCCCCCCTCCCCATGCCTGCCACCCCACTATCTCCCACTTATTGGCCCTGGCATTCCCCTACACTGGGGCACAAAACCTTCACAAGCCCGAGGTCCATTCCTCCTATTGATGATCAAATTTGCAATCCTCTACTATACACATGCTGCCAAAACAATCAGTCCCACCATGTATAGCCCTTGGTTGGTAGTTGGGTCCCTGGGAGCTCTGAGGGTACTAGTTAGTTCATATTGCTGTTCATCCTAAGGGGCTGCAAACCCTTCAGCTCCATAAATCCTTTCTCTAACTCCTTCATTGGGGACCGTGCACTCAATGGGTTCAATGAATGACTGTAAGCCTCTACATTTGTATTAGTCAGGTATTGTCAGAGCCTCTCAGAGGATAGCTATATTTAGGCTGGCTTGTCTTTCCTTCAGTCTCTGCTCCTAAGTTAATCTCTGCAACTCCTTCCGTGGGCATTTTGTTCCCCCTTTTAAGAAGGAATGAAATGTCCACCTTTTGGTCTTCCTTCTTCTTAAGTTTCTTGTGGTTTGTGGGTTGTTCTTCTTGTATTCCAAACTTCTGGGCTAATAACCACTTGTCAGAGAGCCTTTATTCTTCTTTTTAATTTTTTTTACACTCCATATTTTGTTCCCCCCATTCACCCTCCAACTGTTCCACATCCCATACCTCCACCCCACCCCATGTGTCCATGTAGATATCCCTAGCCTCCACCCCACCTGACTTCTAAACTCCCTGGGGCCTCCAGTCTCTTGAGGGTTAGGTGCATCATCTCTGAATGAACACAGACCCAGAAGTTCTCTATTGTGTGTGTGTTGGGGGCCTCATATCAGCTGGTGTATGGTGTCTGTTTTGCAGTCCAGTGTTTGAGAGATTTGGGGGGGTCCAGATTAATTGAGACTGCTGGTCCTCCTACAGGATCACCTTCCTCCTCCTTCAGCCTTCCCTAATTCAACGACAGGGGTCAGATGCTTCTGTCTATTGGTTGGGTACAAATATCTGCCTCTGACTCTTTCAGCTGCTTGCTGGGTCTTTTGGAGTACAGTCATGTTAGCTTCCTTTTGTGAGCACTCCATAGCCTCAGTAATAGTATGAGGCCTTGGGACCTCCCCTTGAGCTGGATCCCACTTTGGGCCTATTGCTGGACCTTCTTTTCCTCAGGCTCCTCACCATTGTAGTCCCTGCAATTCTTTCAGACAGGAACAATAATGGGTCAGAGTTGTGACTGTAGGATGGCCCCCATCTCCCTCATTTGATGTCCTGTCTTCCTGCTAGAGGTGGGCTCTGTAAGTTCCCTCTCCCTACTTGTTGTCTAATTCATCTAGCTAGAACTTCAAGTACTATATGAATAGATAGGGAGAGTGTGAGTGGGCAGCCTTGTCTAGTCCCTGATTTTAGTGGGATTGCTAAAGTTTCTCTCCATTTAGTTTGATGTTGGCTACTGGTTTGCTGTATATTGCATGTACTATGTTTAGGTATGGGCCTTGAATTCCTGATATTCCTAAGACTTTTAACAAGAAGGGATGTTAAATTTTGTCAAATGCTTTTTCAACATCTAATGAAATTATCATGTGATTTTTTCTTTGAGTTTGTTTATGTGGTAGATTATGTTGATAAATTTCCATATATTGAACCATCCCTGCATCCCTGGGATGAAGCCTACTTGATTGTAGTTTTGATGTGCTCTTTGGTTCAGTTTGTGAGAAATTTATTGAGTATTTTTACATTGATATTCATAAGGAAAATTGGTCTGAAGTTCTCTTTCTTTGTTAGGTCTTTGTGTGGTTTTGGTATCAGTGTAACTGTGGTTTCATAGAATGAATTGGGTAGTGTTCCTTCTGTTTATATTTTGTGGAATAGTATAAAGAGTATTTGGTGTTAGGTCTTCTTTGAAGATCTGTTAGAATTCTGCACTAAACCCATTTGGTCCTGAGCTCTTTTTGGTTGGGAGACTTTTAATGACTGCTTCTATTTCTTTAGGGGCTATGGGACTGTTTAGATGGTTTATCTGATCCTGATTTCACTTTGATACCTGGTATCTGGACAGAATTTCTTTAAAAAACACTCTTCTTAGGCCAACTGGAGCCTGTGGGAGCTATACTTGGATGACTGACTGTGATGTCATAAACAATGATCACCATTTTATCCAAATGAACATGTTTCCACAATGCTTCAGCAGCATGGGTGAGGCTTCACTATCGACAGTGTGACTGGGTGTTGGCATCTGTTCTTCATAGTTCAACTGCTTAAAAATTCAAGAAAATAGAAGAAGAGCATGGGAAAGCACGAAAATGCTGACAGAACCTATGAAAGGCAGGTGTGAACTAAAGGCTGTGTACCAAAAAGGAATGCAGACCAAGACATCTGCTCCCACCTCTCCAACAGAACACTGGAAGCTGAAACCTCATTGCTAATGTAAGCCAAGAGTCTTTGTTAGGGTTACTGTCGCTGTGATGAAACACTGTGACCAGAAGCAGCTTGAGGAAGAAAGGTTTTTATTTCATTCAGTTCCATTTATCAGTTCATCATTGAAGACAGGGCAAGAACTCAAACAGGCCGGTAATTTGGAAGCATGTGCTGAGGTAGAGACCATGGAGAGGTGGTACTTGCTGGCTTGTTCTCCATGGCTTGCACCACCTACAATGGGCTGAGTCCTCTCCCTTCTATCGTTAATTTAGAAAATGTTCTAAAGCTGAATCTTATGTAGACATTTTCTCAATTGAGGTTCCTTCCTCTCAGATGACTCTAGCTTGTGTCAAGTTGCCATAAAACTAGTCAGAACACAAGAATAATGTAATAAAATGAGGCTGTCAGTCTCAGTTGCAGGGCAAGCTTAAGGTTCTCACATGTCTTAAATCCTTTAAATCAGCTGGGGACTTGGTTTGACTGTGATCTTCATTGAGTAACAATTTCTTCAGAGAAGCTACTTAAGACTGAGGGAGTTCTAAAGGAAGATTCCTTTAGGCTTCAGAAATAAACAACTCAAAAGCTTCAGGAAATTCAATGTCTAGAAAAGGAAGTCAGCAATATCTCTGAAAATTTCAGTCCTCTGTCTGGGAACTTCAGCAAGAAAGTTGAGGTTTGGAAAAAAAAAAATGTATGTTGGGAAAGAAAACTCAACAAATCAAACTACAAACAACGATAACTGCCATCCAGAAACCAGATCATACAGACGGAAGAACAACAAGAATAGAAGTTAAGGCCAAGAAAACATGACAGCCATCTAGAAAATTTAAACAAACATAACCACATACATAACCTGGGATGTGATCAAGGGGTCAAATCTTACAATTTTACGGGTAGAAGAAGCTGAGATGAAAATCAAAGGGATAAATGCCCAGCTAATGAAAATTTATCAGAAACACCTCAAATCTAGGGTAATAGTACTTATTCCAGCACAAGAGGCAATTAAACTTCCAAGAAGACATGATAAACAAAGCACATTTCATATTATAGTTAAACTATTCACTACAGAAACAGTATTGCAGCTGAGAGAAATGCTGCCACCTGGGTTAGGAAAGCAAAACCATCAGGAAAAAAAAAGACTTCTTAACAGAAGCCATTGAAGCCAGCAACTCTTGGCATGATGTATTTCAAGCTCTAATTTAAAAAAAATCAGCTGCCAACTACAAACACTGTCTCCACAAAGGTCACGTTAGCAACGAAAGAGTAAGGAAGACAAACACAAGCTAACCACTCACCACTACTAAGCCAATGTTACCAAAAAATAACTAACATAACATCACACATACAGGAAGAAAATGGCAATCATAATCACAAAAATCATTAAAGAACACATTTAATAAAAGGAAAAAAGATTCTTAGAAAAATAAGAATGAGATAAAGCAAAACAACTGGATGGAAATAAAGAATCAAAATCCTAGATTTGATGTGAAGTGAAGAGAATATAAAGAATAAATCAAAGGAACATGTGGGTTGTTTACAGTTTCTGGCTGTTACAAATAAGGCTTCTATGAACACAGTGGAACATGTCCTTGTGGTATGGTAGAGAATCTTTTGGGTATATGCCCAGGAGTAGTATAGCTGGGTCTTCAATTAGAACTATTTCCAATTTTCTGAGGAACCAGATAATTGATTTCCAGAGTGGTTGTACCAGTTTGCAATCCCACTAGCAATGGAGGTGTGTTCCCCTTTCTCCATATTCTTGACAGCATGTACTGTCACTTGAAGTTTTTATCTTAGCCATTCCAATTGGTGTAAGGTGGAATCGCAGAGTTGTTTTGATTTGTATTTCCCTGAAGACTAAGGATATTGAACATTTCTTTACTATTATTATTAAATTATTTTATTTATTTAAATTCCAAATGTTGCCTCCCCTTCCTGGTCCCACCTCTCAGAGTTCTTCACCCTATCCTCCTCCACTATGGTTCTGAGAGGGTACTCCCTGACTCACACATCCATCCCCTTACTCCCCCACTCCCCTCCGCTTCACCCACCCCAATCTTCCCTCTTCCCTGGGACATCAAGTCTCTCCAGGATGAGACACATCCTGTCTCACTGAGGCCAGACATGGCAGTCCTCTTCTACATATGTGCTGTCGGCCATGGACCAGCCCATGTATAATCTTTGGTTAGTGGCATAGTCTCTGGGAGCTCTAAGAGGTCTGGCTTAGCTAATGCTGTTGTCCTTCCTAGGGTTGCCATCCCCTTCAGCTCCTTCAATCCTTCCCCTAAGTCTTCCCCAACTTCAGGGGATGCTTGGATTTAAGCATCTGCACCTGCTTCTTGGCCATTCTAGATTCCTTTATTGAGATTTCTCTGTTTAGCTCTGTGCTCCAGTTTTAATTGGGTTATTTTGCTTGTTGGAGTCTATTTTCTTGAGTTCTTTATATACTTTGGATATTAGCCCTCTGTCAGATATAGTGTTAGTAATGATCTTTTCCCAACCTGTAGGCTGTTGTCTTGTCCTATTGACAGTGTTCTTCTCCTTACAAAAGCTTTTCAGTTTCAAGAGGGCCCAGTTATCAATTGTTGATGTTAGAGCCTGAGTCATTTGGTGTTCTGTTCAGGAAATTTTGTCCTTTGCCAATGCATTCGAGGCTATTTTCCACTTTCTCTTCTATTAGATTTTGTGTTTTATGTTGAGGTTCTTGATCCACTTGGACTTGAGCTTTATGAAGGGTGATAAATATGGATATATTTACATTCTTCTACATACATACCAGCTAGACCAGCACCATTTGTTGAAGGTGCTTTCTTATCTTCCATTGTATGTTTTTGGCTTCTTTGTCAAAAAAAAAAAAAAGTGCCCATAGGTATGTGGGTTTATTTCTGGGTTTTTGATTCTGTTCTACTGATCAGCCTGTCTGCTTCAGTACCTATATCATATAGATTTTATCACTATTGCTCTGTCCAGATGTCCCTCAACGGAAAAAATGGATACAGAAAATGTGGTTGGTTCATTTACACAATAAAAAGTCAAGGACATAATGAACTTTGCAGGCAAATGGATAGAACTAGAAAATATCCTGAGTGAGGTAACCCAGACCCAAAAGGACATGCATGGTAGGTCCTCATTGGTAAGTGGATTTTAGCCTAAAAGTACCCATGATACACCTCACAGACCCTAAGTAGTTAAACAAGAAGAAAGACCCAAGTAAGGATGCTTCAATCCCACTTACAAGGGGAAACAAAGCAATCATAGGAGGCAGAGAGAGGGAAGGATCTTGGTGGGAGAGGGGAATGGGACAGGAAAACTGGGCAGAATCAGGTATTGAGGGGAGGCAGGTTAGAGGTACAGATGGCCAGGAGAATGAGTGGAAATCTGTCACTGCTGGGGGTGAGAAGTGGGGGAACTCTACAAAGTCCCAGAGACCTGGGATGGGGGAAACTCCAAAGACTCAAAAGTGGGGGTGAACTTAGCCAAAATGCCCAAAGTAGTAATATGGAACCTGAAGAGACCACCTCCAGTAGTCAGACAGGATCCTCAGTTGAGGAATGGGGACACAAATTCACCTTCAAAAATTTTGACCCAAAATTACTACTTTCTAAAAGAAACGCAGGGATAAAAATGGAATAGAGACTGAAAGAATGGCTGACCAGTGACTGGCCCAACTTGGAATCCATCCTATCAACAGACAACAAACCCTGACACTATTCCTGATGCTATGTTGTGCTTACAGACAGGAGCCTAGCATAGCTGTCCTCTGAGAGGCTCTACGAGCAGCTGACTGAGACAGATGCAGATACTTACAGCTAAGCATTAGACTGAGGTCAACGAGCCCTGTGGAAGAGTTAGGGGTAGGACTGAAGGAACTGTAGGAGATGGCAACCCCATAGAAAGTCCACAGTGTCACCTAATCTGAGTATCTGAGAGCTCACAGAGACTGAGCCACCAATAAAAGAACGTACACAGGCTGATCTGAGACCCTGGCACATATGTAGCAGAGATCTGTCTTGTCTGGCCTCAGTAGGAGAGGAAATACCTAATTCTATAAAGATTTGATGCCCAGGGTGAGGGGATACCTGGGATTGGCACCCTTTCAGAAGTGAAGAGGAGGGGGTGGCAGAAGAATTGTGTGAGGTGCCATGGGGAAGGCAACATTTGGGATGTAAACAAATAAAATAATTAACAATAAAAAAGAATAAATCAAAGAATGAACAAAAGAAAGAGCTGTCTTTTTTCCAAACCAAGATCAACCAAAACTTAGCCAAACTAATAAAAACATAAATCCTTAATTCAGTAAAACCAAAGATGAAAAAGCATTAAGCAGATAAAATGTCATCCAGAGGATTATTAGAAAATTCCTTGAAATCCTGAAAAATCTAGAAGAAATGGGCAAATTCCTAGGCATGCCTAAAGTACTCAAATTAAATCAAGATGCTATAAACAATTTGCACAGAGCCATAATGAACAATGAAATCAAACTGCCATCATGAGCTACTGATGCGGTATTCCTCCAATTAGCAAACAGCAGTGTTTTAGAGAAGATCGAAGACTAATGCTCCTCAAATTGCTCTATTAAACAGAAAGGGAAGAATCAATGTCAAAGATTCTACACAATATTCTCCTCATGTCCAAACCGGATAAGCACAAAAACAAAAACAGAATACAACAGAAAAAGTTCCCCAGTGAACATGTTTGTAAAACTTTACAAAATATTTGCAAACTGAGTTAACAAATCAAAAAGACCCTATGAGGATCAAGTTGGTTTCATCTCAGAAATGCAAGGATGGTTAAACACATGCTGCTCAATCAAAGTAACACAGTACATAAGTAGACATGGAGATTCTAGCACATTAAGAATAAATATTTAAAACATGTATTTTTATAAGAGTGAGGGCAGTAATCACACGATCACCTCAATAGACACAAATAAGGCCTTTGACAATGTTTACCACTCATTCCTAATGAAATCCCTAAAAAAAAATTATAAATACCAAGAGTAGACTTCAACACACTAAAGTCTACATGAGGTAAACCTACAGCCAGTATTATACTGCAAGGGGAAAAACTGAATGCATTTCTTTATAAATCAGGGATGATGGAAGTATGTCCATCCCCTCCATTCTGTTTAATGTGTTGCTTGAAGTCTTAATGAAAGCACTAAAAGGAGAAGAGGGAAAAAAGATAAATTGAAAAGAAGTTAAATCATCCCTAGTTGAAAAACCAAGCTGAGTGTAGAGGTGCAGGCCTGTATATAATTTTAGTGCTGGGAAGCTGATGCAGAGCCCCTGTAAGTTTTAGGTCAGTCTTGACTACATAGTGACAAGCCAAAGAGGGCTACGAATCAAGCCCTTGTCCGAACAAACCAAGTAAACAAGCAAGCAAGCAAACAGACAAACAAAAAACACGGTAGAGAATCCCAAATCAACCCACTTGATCTTCCACTTAGGTGCAAAGGCACCCAGTCACTTCAGTGAACCAAGTGGGGAAATTGGATAGTCACATGTCAAAGAAAGAAACATTCTTCCTCTAAACTTTTCTCTAAACAATTATCAGTTAAGTATGGGTCAAAGACTTTAATACCTGCAGCATCCAAATTGCTTGAGCAAACATAGAGATAACACAAGATATAGGCACAGCCATGGCCTTTGAGAAGGCCTCCAGTAACCTGGACAACAACAGCGAGAACGGTCAAATGGGATTGCACAAACTTGAAAACGTCATGCAGCACAGGAAATAATCAACAGTCATTAGGCAGTGTGCATAATCAGAGACAATCTTTGTCCACTATATACTCAACAGGAGATTAAAATCAAGAATACATAGAAATCCAAAGATTAATTACCAAAATTCAAATCATTCAATCAATTAATGGGAAAATGAATTGAACAATACTTTTTAAAAATCATAAATGTCCAATAATCATTAGAAAATAAATCACCATTTTTTGTTAACAGGAAAGTACAAACCAAAACTACATTGAGATTCTATTCTACCTTAGTAAAAACCATTAGGGAATTAATGATGTACTGGGGATGATGACACACACCTGAAGGCAGAGATGGACAGAACTCTGTAAATTTGAAGCCAGCCTGGTCTACACAACAAATACCAGGGCAGTCAGGACTTCATAATGAATCCCTCTTGTGAGTGTGTGAGTGTGTGTGTGTGTTTGTGTGTGTGTGTGTGTGTGTGTGTGTGTGTGTTGAAAATAAGTGGGAATCTGAGGATGAATTTAGGGGATTTAGAGGCATTAGATAAGATATGGTATGTGCATCAAAGAAGAGCAAAGTTTGGAATAGTTGTGTATAAAACATGTAACAAAATTCACTACTTTGTATAATAAATAATAAAAGAAAAGGTTTAAAACAATAAGACTCACCCCTACCCTCAGGCCAGAATTCTTCTTGGCCATTGTCATTCAAGGCACCAGGGATGCTGTGATATCTTCTATATTTTATTGCTTTTTTAAAGTTTCATCTTTCTTCCCTGTTACGGATTAGAGTGGGACCTTGTGCATGCTAAGTACAAGTTGCCCTACCACTGAGCAGCAGTCATTCATAAGTCCTTTATATAACTGACTACAGCATTCACTATGTTCAAGGAACAGGGAAAAGAGAAAGACTTCTTATCAAAGAACAATAGGCATCCATGAAAGCCATCCTCTACATGTTGCCAGGTCACAGGAATGCCCTGGTCTTCCAAGCGCTTCTTATAGAGCAAGACATCATCACGGATAATGTCCCAATGAAGGCTCACTAAGAATGCCTCAGGAAGCTGAGCAATGATTTTGTCATCTGCTATAAGAGGAGAAATGTCTACATTCATTGTATGTTTCGTTTCTAGATAAGCAGCCTCATTAAAAGGTGCAAGTGACGCAGGTGGCTGGTATTCAGGCCTGAACCTTTTAGGGATGTTGTCAGGGCTTAGCCACTTCTCATACTTCTTCCAGGCACTCGGGGGTATACAGGCACCTGTCAATATGGCATCTTTCCAGGAGCTATCAATGGCCAGATATTTAAAAAAACAGGAAATCATGAAATCTTTGGTGAGGAGTGGGATATTTATGTTCGTCAGACGTGATGGGGACTGGAAATAAAATGCCTGGAGAATTGGATAAATGAGGACCTGAGCCCGGATCTTGGGGATATCTGTTCTACCCAACAAGGTCTGAATGACAACAACTACAGCAGCACCTCCAATGCTGTCTCCACAGAACACGACCCGGGAGGGGTCTACCCCATAGGCTTCCAGAGACTTCAGGAAGTGAATGGAGGCGTTCAGGCAATCATAGTAAAGAGAAGGATGGTGGTAATAAGGAAGCTTTCGGTACCTGCAGAAGGAAGACAGAGGACAGCACGTCAGTATGTGGGCAGGAATTACTGGCGGATTTTTGAATTGCATCCTCTACTCATTCAAGAGTCTACTCGATTTAATCTTCTGCATGACCCTAGCAATTGAAGATGGTCATCCCTATTTTCCCCTACATGAGTTTGAAGAAGCTGCTAAAAGTCAGAGTTGTTGAAATTCTTTATTCAAACCTATATTTTGATCAGATATTGTTGACGTACCATGCAAGTTGGAAATTGTTGGCATTGGAATAGAACAAGGACTGTTAAAGGCTAGGTTCACAACAGAACCATGAAGATAGAAAACAAACTGTAATGACAGAAAATAGGCAACAGAAAATTTGGCTAGTCCACTGTTCCTGTAAGCAGAGGTAAAGGAAAGAATGGTGAAATCAAGGTGTAGTTGCTTTAATCTATAGAGGAGAAATGAGAGGGAAGAGGATGGGAAGGGATGAAGAGGAAGGAAGTGGAGGAAAAGAGAGAGGATGAAAGGATAAAAGAGGGGAGGGAAGTGAGGGTGAAGAAAAAGGAAGGGAGGAGAAGAAAGAAAGAATGGAGAGGGGAGAGGAGAGAGGAGAGAGAGCTCTCCTTATGTCCAGCATATCTCAGGCATCTCTCAGGCACTGTCCACTGAAGGCCCTTGACCGATCAAAGCTCCTGGTCCTGGCCTGTATGATACAGAAAGCTAAGTATGAGCCTGTGAGCAAGCCAGTAAGCAGTATTCCCCTATGGGTTTGTTTCAAGTTTTTGCTAGAATTCCTGCCATGCCAGTGACCTGAAAGTAAAAGCCAAATAAACCCTTCCCTTCCCTAATTTACTCTTGGTCGGAATGTTTTATAACAGAGACAGAAAGCAAACTAGGACAATAATTATTTAACGATGTACTGAGTACCTGCAGAGTCACCATCCAGCAATAGCTGTAGCCTTCACTGTGCTTTCCAGCCACCCTCTACTGCTCTCTCATAATCCTCCTCAGAAAGAAGGGCTCTAATTAATGTGTCACATTAGTCTCATTTACATTATGTCATTGAGTCTGTTTATTTATAAGATCCTTACTTTTTATTTTAAATAGTGAGTACATGTATGCATACACGTACACATAAGACTCGGTGACTTAGGGGAACAGATAAGGGCATTGTATGTCAGATACCCTGGATCTGAAATACAGACAGTTGAGAGTGCTAGGAACTGAACTGGGGTCTCTGCAAAAGTGGTACATGCTTTTAACCTCGGAGACATCTCTCCAACCCTGGAAGAAATTCTACTGATTTTAATTAATTTGACTTCACATAGAAGTTATTAAGCTGTTCATTTTTGAACATATTTTCTTTATTTTTATCCTGTTAAGATCTCCTTATCTTGGCATATGCTCATGGTTCTATGGTTATGTAATATTTCCCAATATCACATAATCCCTTAAAAGACTTCCTTGTTCAAATCTTAGTGCCCAGGTGGTTGATCCAGTCATTGGGAGATTACCATACTGTAAAGCTTCCAGCATTATTAATGGTTCATTAGTGGTGGGTTCATAATTTGATTTCACTTTGTAATAGTTATCAAAACAGGTACTTATTTGGAAGTAAGCACTTTTACTTATTGGGCCATCTTGCCAGCCCACTTAGCTGGTGATAACTGAGCAAAAAAAAATAGAACAAAAAGAAAATCTATAGTTTGCCAGAAAAGTTGAAGATACAGAAGATGCAGTTGTTAAAGAGTTTAGCACCTTTAAAAGCCAATCAAATGGCTAGAGAGCTAGCTTAGTGAGTAAGAGTACTTGCTGCTCAGTTATGAGGACCAGAGTCTGGATCCCAGCATGGACAGTGAGTGTCTTGAAATGCCTATAGTCCCAAGGGATCTGATGACCTCTTCTGGCCTCTTTGTACACCCCCAGCTACATTTGTGCATGCACTCACAGCTGTATACACACACACTAAAATCTTTAAATAAATAAATAAATAAATAAATAAATGCTTTGTACTGGGACAGATGGAAAGACTCCTTCAAGGCATCTTAGCTATTGAACAGACCTCACCCATGACAGACTGACTCCAGGATAAAACTGCAAAGTTGGTAGAAGGACTTTTGCTTGAGAATATAGTACTGCCAGAGTCCTCTGCTTGCAATGGTCTACCTAGAAAATTGCCTTCTCAGGATTCATTTCCATGACTAGTTGCCCAGACTCAAAGTCCAACGTGGACATGTTTTAAGGGAGCCCAGCTAGCATCACAGCTGGTGGCAAGATAGGCATCAACCACATGATGATGAACATGCAAGCGAGTGAAATATAGTCACATAGTTGTTGAAGTTTCCACCCAGATCCAAAGGTAAGCCTTGCAGATCAAGTAAAGTATAAGACACTTGGGATCATGCACCATGCCCATGAGAAGGAATGTGTAAACCTGTGAGGTGAAGGCTATACTTCAATAGAGACCTGAGGAAATAGAAGAGGCTGGGAATTTGAACAATGTGATGAAGAACAGCATAGGCAAAGACCAGATGAAGGTTAAGAGGATGGCCAAGTAGACTTTAGCTTGCAGAGATTCAGAAGTACAAGAGCCCAAATTTTTTGAAAGTTAAATCATTCCACCATGTACTCAGATAAGGACAGGGAACTATAAGATGCAATTTGCCCTGGTGTGTTTTTTACTTTCTTGAACCTAGCTTTTACCTCTGTAACACCAAGTCTTTTTCTGTGAGTGAGGCTGTTTGCCCTGTGCCATTATATGTTAGAAGAATGGAATCTGCTGTTTTAATTATGTGGCAATTCACTGCTGAGAATTGGCTGAAGTTGCAGAAGACTTTGGAATTAAATCTCTGAACAAGGCTGGGACTATTAAACTTGAGGACTCTTGCACTAGATGAATTTTACACTTTGAAATGACTATCAGTCTTGGATGTACAGGGATTGGATGTTGTGTATATATAAAGTCTGCCTCAAAAAAAAAATCTATGTTAGCAACTTGTTCTCTGGATATGGACCAAATCATGGAGATATAACTGGACTATAGAAGTCTGACATCACTGATGGGATAATTCATTCATTGATAATTTGATAGCATTATTGGAAAGTGGGACTCATTGTAAGATTTAGACATTGCAGGGTGTGTCTTTGAATGACACCTTGTCTCTGGCCCCTTTTCTCTTTGCTTCCTGGCTACCACAAAGGTACACACATTTGATGTATTATACCCCTTTACTTTGACAATATTCCACTCTATAGAATAGCAATGGAGCAAACTGACCATAGACTGAATGAAGTTTCTGGAACTTGGAGTCAAAGTAACTTTTCCCCCCTTTAGGCTATTTCTTTGGTATTTGTAATAGCATTTTAAAAAGTCAATGAGGGAAACTAATTTTCACCTTGAATAGCCCACTCACTTCTACAATGATGAGGCCCTTTTCTCATTTGCATAATGCTATGTTCATATGTGAGAGTTTCTCTAGGGACAAAGGCATCTAGGACTGCTACTCCTTGTATTTTCCCCTGTTCTGTGGGTAATCCACCCATCATCTGAAACTACTCACCCCACTGACACCAACACTGAGTCTGTCTCTCGAGCCAGGAAGGCACACAGGTTGTGGTAGCAGTCTGCAAGAGAAGGCCAGGCTTGGTGTACTGCATGAGGAGGGCCCAGAAATCCCCACCCAGTATCAGGAGAGCAGCTGATATGGTGACTATGGACAGATATCTCTGTTCCTAGTCTTGCCTTTCCTGACGGCACCCAGGCAACCACACTAAGGCAAAGACAAATATCTACCTCCAGTAAGTCCGTCTCATAAAAGCAGATGTTATCCATTTTCTCCCATTTGTGGGGCCAGGCTTTATACAGATTTATGAAATCATATATGTACTTAGAAAATTAGAAGTAAACTTACCTAAGGGGCAAATGAGACTAATGAGGAGATGAGAAGACAGAATGTAGCAGTATACAGAGGGGATATGCTCAAAGTATATTATATAGTTGTGTAAAAATAACCATATGCAACCCAGTATAATTATATAAAAGCTAAAAATATTTAGAATAAGCTCCTACACTGCTTGTACAAGGCATTCAGCCTGGTTATTTCCTGTTTTCATATGAATTCTTCGCACCTTGTGGAATTTTCCCCCTAGCATTTTTAAAAGAGTTTATGTTTTAATTATATGTATGTGTGTATACAGAGGGTCCACAGAGGTGGACCTGAAGAATGTGGAGGTCAGAGGAAGGTATCAGGTCCCCTTGAGCTGGAGTTACAAGCACGTGTGAGGTTTGGGATGTACTTACTGAAAATTTGAAAAAACCATACACCGCCCCCCCTACCTGTGTTCTGTAAGTTTCAACCTCCTACTTTGACTGGCAGACCAATGAGGGCAGGGGTTGAGTCTAGTTCTCTGGACTGAGAGAATCCACAGATAGATACAGCACACAGGTTTCTTCTGCACTCTTTGTTCATTCTGTTTGTTTGTTTGTGGATACACTTTTTGATAGTGTTTCTCTGTGTAACAGAGCCCTGGCTGCACTGCCTTTTGTAGAACAGGCTGGCTTCAAACTCATAGTGATCCACCTGCCTCTTCTTCCGGAGTGCTGGGATTAAACGTGTGCATCACCATTCTCAGTATCCCCTGCACTCTTGATGTTTCCATTCTAGGTGGGAGCGGACAAAGCCTAGTCAAAGAAACGTATTGGGGATAAAAATAAACATCAACAAAGTAAGCTCTCTGAAAAGTTCTTGTCACAAGGAAGATATCAGGAATGGATCCACTGGTCTAGAATCTGACTTCAGAGTAGCAGAGAAAATCTTTAGATAAAATGTTTCCTTTCTACACACACACATCCCATATCCTCATTCTTTCGCTTTAAAATGTATGGTCTCTTTCTTCATTAATTGTTGTTACATACATGTGGGGCAGTGTGGAGCAGTGGTCTGCTCAGGTAACTTAAGCTCAGTTGAGTATTTGGATTTTAGCCCTGGACCCCTGTGGGGAATTTCTGCTTGGAGGAGGTGGAAGAAGGTTGGCCATAACTCCTGAGTCTCTGGTTCCTGTTTCAGTCACAGCCCTTCACAGCTGCCCCCTCAGGAGATGTGTGCTCTATCAGGCAAACAATGCCCCATTCTCCCAGCATTCTAGCTGGACCCTACACCTGTCATCTGACCACAAGTCAGACATGCCACGCCCCATACAATATAAGGGGCGTTTGCCCCCTCCTCACTCTCTTGCTCTCTCTCTCTTCTCTTGCTCTTTGTTCCTCTCTTGCTTTCTTCCTCTCCTTTCCTTCTCTCTACTCGACCAGCCCATTTTCTCCTTCCTACAATAAAATAACTCATTTATACATTGCTTCCTTTTTAACTAACGCACCATGCAGTGACAGGTCAGCACCGGGGAGAGAGAGAGACCCAGAACTCAGAAGCAGGCCCTGCCTTTGGTACAACACATACATATATGTGTGTGTGTATATATATATATATATATATATATATATATATATATATATATATATTCCTAAATACATAAATGCAAAAATAATCTGTATAATGCTACTTGTATATATGTTTTTAGAAGTGACTATGTGGTATTAGATGGCAACAAAAGATATGCTAGCCTAGACTAGGGAAATCCCACAAGACTTCAACCCTAGACAAAGGATTACAGGCAACTAAAGAACGCCAAGAGTGGAACAAATAGTCTTCCTCAAGGAAGAAACCCTATCTGGTTATCCAACACCAAATGGTTAGTCCTCAATATATTTTTAGATATTTTTAGTTTGGAAAATAAAACAGGTGTTGACAACAGAGCACTGGGACCACTATTAGACTCAGGGCTGAAGGGTGTGAGCAAGTGACAATGGATTTAGAGCTAAGAGCAATAAATAAGTTTGGGACTTTTGTAGAACAAAAGGGATTGGGAGTTTGGCATTATACCTAATTACTGGAAGCCCTACTAGCCCATCACTGTCCCTACATTAAGAGAGATAAAACACTGAAGAAAATATTGTTATGGAGGCAAAATTCCATTGGCTGACATGACCTTCAGTCTTAATCTGCTCCCCTAAAAAAAGGAGCTCCAATGGTTGCTCGCTTTGACTTCCTCCCAAAAAACCATCAAGGAAAGTAGGTTGGGTTGTGGAGGTTGTGAGGTCCCTCTCCTTCTGTACTACGAGGATGTTTCTTACCCAAGCTGCCAATCACTGCTGCTCCTCCATGGAAGAAGATGATGCCTCGTCGGGGTTTAGAGGAGGCTGCCTTGGGATGAAAGAGCCTTACAGGGACTGTCCCAAAATGCAGGTCCTTCACAAACACACCAAGGTCATCCTTCAACACAAGGCTGTCTTGTACAAAGCGGAAAAATTGGGGCATGGAGCAAATGTTCATCTTCTCAAGTATATTCCCCTGTAGAAAAGAGAGAGCAGTTGGAGAATGTCAAGACGCCTCTGTCCTCTCGACTCTTCACATGCTGTCCTTGTAGCTGCTCTTCTCAACTGTGTGCTCTACACAAAGATTGCACTTGCGTGTAGTACAACTGTTTGCTCCCAAGATACATGAATATCCAAATTTGTTCATGAAGATCTAGGGCATGGGAGATTTGAACAGTAAGAAAAGTAGGGCCACTTTCTGGCAGTCTTTGTAGAAAAGACCTATGGCCCAGCAGCTTGGTTATATGTCAGTCTTAGCTCATCTCCACTACGCTGGGTCCAATTTACACAGAACAACGGAGACTTTTTTTTATCCTTTACCCATTCTTTCAAAGAATGTGAGAGAAGCCAATCTTTCTGGTCATAGGTCCACATGACTCTGGATAGTCTCCTCTTCAGAGTTGACAGCAAAGTCGAGGCTTGGAGGAGAACATGCCTCAAACTTGAGTGCCCTCTACACAGACTTTGCATCTATAATATCTACTTCTAGCCCACACTGCTTCCCCAAACTTTGTACTTAAGGGAAATTGATTCTACCCTTTCTTACAGTTCCCTCAACCATGAAACAGGGAGCCACTATCCTCTGTTGCAGACTTGTCTGAATGGAAGAAAGGTAGTACATTTTAGAAGTCACCACAAAATAAACTCTTCAAAGGCTGGCTTGTTTCCTATGTCTCTTGAGTATCAACCATGTCCTTGGAGAGTGACAACATGATACTCTCCAAATGTTGAGGAGGCAGCTGATGTGGAGGATGTCATCAATAAACCTGAGGTCATGACCACTGTAATTCCCAAAAAGACAAGAAACAGGACTGGAACTTGAGAGTTATGTATGTCTCTTCATAATGAACAGCTCAGCTATGTGTCTACTATAGAGCTGAGGCTCTGACTGAATTAATGAATTATCTGTCACTTGTTAACACATTCACTGACACAGCAGGCACAGATAAAACAAGGCACAACAGTGGACCCCATTTGCCGTATTTCATTCCTATTTTATTGTTATATGCTCTCCTTTCTCAGTATGAGAAGCACTGATGACTTTAGAAGACGCTCTGGATGTAGCATGGTCCCCACACCAACCCTCCATGACCTCTACTGGAGAGACAGCATGTGTCATCTTTTCTGAGATATCCTTAGGGTAGCAGAGTTCCTGAGCTATATTCTCTGGGAAGGTATCTCAACATATTCCTACACCAAGAAGGGACAAATACAATGACCTAGATTTCCATCAATCTGTGCTGAGAAGAGGCTAGATGAACCCAGTGAACCCTTACAGAGCACCCCCAATAAACTATTGATTTTTTTTTGCCATATTCAAATCCTAAACTCATTTGCCTTTTTAAGATTAACTTTCTTTGTCTGTCTTTTTAAGTTAAAAAATATTTATTTTTATTTTATATGGATGGGGATTTGCCCGCAAAGATTATTGCACCAGGTATGTACCTGGTCCTCATGGAGGCCAGAAGAGAGCATCATATCACCCAGGAACTGAAATTAATGACTGTCATGAGCCATTATGTTGGTGTTGGGAACTGAATTCAGGTCTTCTTCAAGAGGACTAAATACTGAGCCACTTCTATAGTTGGTTTAAAGATCTTCTAATCACTTAGGTTAATCACTTCTTAATTGTTTGCATATAAGGAAGCTCCTACTCCCCACCCCAATACATATAGAGCTATAAATATATCAAATTAGTTTCAAGTTAATTTTTCTTTTGTCTAGTTTCTTGTAATCCAGGATTGAATTTAAGACAGGATAAGATTTTTCTTTTCTCCTTTCCAACTCTATAACTTTTTTTTCCCCACTGGCAGCAACTTTTGCCTAAGAGATATCAAAATCCCAGGACTCTAGATCACAGTGGCTATCCCTAACCATTCCAAACTGATGAACAACCAAATACTATAACACACCTCAGAAGACCGAGATCACATATCCCTAACTGAAGGTTCTCATTTTACTGGTGAGGAATGAGAAGTATTTTAACCAACCAGGTAAGGACTTACTCAGCCCAGCCAGAGTCACCAAGGTACACTTTCCCCATCCAATTTCTGGCATTGGTAAGGAACTCAGATTGTTTCTCATTAGAAACCAACTTCCCAGTTTCTTCCCTGCTGCTTCTTTTCTCATGAAGTAAAGGGAGTGAGAGGGCGCACACAGCTCATGCTGTTCTTAGGGAGTCCTCAGCATCTTGCCTGGTCCATATCATGACTGACCAACACGACTGACTTGGCCATTAGATCATGTAAATCTTTGCAAAATGCTTTCCTCAGGCTGAAGTTAAGTCTACACTGGCAGAACATGATTGTTAAGAAACAAAATTTACCCATGTGGTTGTCAGATGAAAGCAGTAGTATAGAATCCGAAACTTCATGGGCTTTGAAATGGAAGGAGGCACATCAATAGTAAGGAGGCTGTCTATGAGAACCCACACGTTGACTCCTAGGACCAGGAGAAACATGATAGCAAAAAGAAATCCCACCAAGTAAAGCATGGCCTTCGTATTCCTTCAGAGGGAGCTGAGAAACATCTGTACCCTTGGAAGACTTCATGGAACTTCTCTCACACAAATCCCGGTGCCTTATAACTTCAAAGAAGCACCATGACCTAACCTCGCCCCTTTTCAAACCCATCTAGATACTGGAAGCAACCTATGTGAACTGATTGCAGCAAACCCCAGTTTAGAGAGGCTCCCGTCACACCAGCAGCATTGGAGCCCAGGTACAATGTCCCCAGGGCACAATAGTCTGTCATCACACCATGAAGGGAGTCACCAACCTGGATAAGAGACAAACAGTATTGGAGAAGGGGTTGTCTGAAAAAGTGATGCCAAGTGACAGTCAAGTCCCTTGGAACTTGAGGAAATTTGCAGAAATCATGTAAGGTCCTCTGTGACTCTCCTCTCAGGTGTGAAATCAGAAATTAGAGAGATGGCGAACCACAATAAGGGCATTGTGCAATGTCTAGAATAACTCATTCTACCCCAACCTCACCTTTCCTCTCTACTCAGTAGCCTTATTTGCTTAATAACAGAAACAAGTTTCACAATTTCTCCTTGGACTCAACTCAACCTTATGTCCCGCATTTACATATTTGGAAATCTAAGCCCATGCTAATCTAAACATGTTGTCCTAAACTAGATAAGCTAATTTTGAGACATGTTTTAAACAACTTTTCTATGAGCATGTTTTTGTGTGTCTGTACAAACACACACACACACACAGACAGAGACACAGGCACACATACTTTTTTATATGTGTGTTGACATGTGTGTGTATACATTGAAATTAGGTATATTCATCAGTTGCTTTCTACTTTATTTACCTTTCTCTGAATCTGGAGCTGATCAGCTCTAGCATGCTTGACCTGAGGATCCCCTGTGTCTACCTTCCTACCTGCCTTCCTACCACCATACCTGCTCAGATTTTAAGTACTCTGAGCTTCAATTCTCACATTATGCTTTATGAACTGAGCCATCTTCCTAGCACTGAGCACACTTTTAAAAAGGTAAAATGAGCAATCCAGTGCCTGAGTCCACAGCCACTTCCTTTATTGGATTTTCGATGCTAGAGCACCTTCCTCCTTCTGTGCTCTGATATGGGTTTCCCTTCCTCTTGGGACTGTTTGCTCACGTAAAGAATCTGCAATCCCGTGGCTCAAAAGTTCAAAATAGTCATTAATAGGCCATCTTTTAAAGCACTCAGAGATATTTTCAAGAAAGAGAGGCAGAAAACAGAGAGGAGGGAAACTATAAAGAAAAGGTGAACTATAAGGAGTTTTTCTAGGGCTGAAGCCTGTAAGTAGACATTCAAAGTCAGGTCTCAGGCTATCAAATGGTCGTCAGAACCAAGCTTGTTCTGGGAAGCTCTGGAGGCCATCTGGAATATGAAGTTTTTTTTTCTTATTGATTTACTTTTATGCATGTTTGCCTGTATGTACACATATGCCTCCATAAATCCATAAATAAAAATAGAAAACAAAACATTTGTCATCAAGAGCAGAAAAACCTGAATTGATGGGAGAAAAATGGCAGTTAAAAAAAGTCCTGCCAGTTTGCCTGCCTAGTGACAGAGATGGGGAGCTGAGATTGATGGCAAGGTTAAGTTGCTTGCTTCCAGAGAAGACAAACAAAAGGAAAAAAAAGAGGAAAGAAGAGGGGAGGGGAAGAGAAAGGAAGGAAGGGTTATAGCAGAAAAGAGGAGAGGGAATAATTCTTGCCATATGCAGATTCTCTCTCTCCGGCATCTCCTCCAAGGCACTGCTCACTGAAGCCCCTTGGCAGTTACAGGTCCCCTCCTCGGGGTGAGTCTTTTCACTATCTACAGTATCACAAGCCAGGTCTATGGCCCAGATCTCTGTAAGCATCTGTCAAAACGGTAACACTGAGCAGTATTAGACTAGGTATCCATGCAGCCTATGTGTAGATCTGGTTCATAAGAACTTCATTGACTAGAAGGCTTTGGAGCCAAGGATTCTAGTTAGTGGTGATGTTCATGCTCAGACACTGTGGAAAATCCACCGTAGGTAAACGAGTGGATATTTAAAAAACAGTGCCTTCTTCAAAGACATCAGGAAGGTTCAGTCTTATCCCAATGATACAGCTACACTGCACTAGCCTCAAAGTTGAGTGTGTTCCTCAAAAGGCAGATGTGAAAGCCTCTCTTCTCTAATCTGTGTCCTGCTGAGTGGTTTTGGTTTCTTAGAGAAACCTCCTAAATTGTAATCATGTGCTGTGCTGGCTAGTTACCTGTCAACCTGAAACACCTAGCATCACTTCGGAGGTGGAAACCTCAAGTGAGAAGATTCCTCCCGGTAAAGAAGAATGTGCTGCGTTTTCTTGATTGAAGATCATTGTGGGATGGCCCCAGCCCATTGTGGGTGATATCACCCTTGGCTTGTGGTTTTGAGTGCTATAAGAAAGCAAGCTGAGCAAAACAGTAATAAGCAACACCACTCCGTAGCCTCTGCATCAACTCCTGCCTCCAGGTTCCTGCCCTCTATGAGTTTCTCTCCTTACTGCTTTGATAATGAACTGTATGATATGGAAGTGTAAGCAAAATACACCCTTTCTTCCCTGAGCTGCTTGTTGTCATGGTGTCTCCTAACTAAGACACACCCTAGCTGATCCTCCATGCACTCAAAGGCCTACTGAGCTGCTTGTTGTCATGGTGTCTCCTAAGACACCCTAGCTGATCCTCCATGCACTCAAAGGCTACTGAGCTGCTTGTTGTCATGGTGTCTCCTAAGACACACCCTAGCTAATCCTCCATGCACTCAAAGGCCTACTGAGTTGCTTTTTTACATCACTCTCCTAATTGGTCTCTGAACAATAGGCCTTCAGTAGGTAGATTTTTTTTTTTAACCATGTAATCAACTTCTGAGAAGTCATTACCACAGCAAAAACCAAGATGTTAATCATGACCTTTAGCCAATTTAGACGACCTTTACCACCTTTGTTCCTTCTTCTAATATACTGAAGAGATATTAAGAATCCTGGGCTCATCATAACTTGTATGTTCTTTATACATCGCTTTATTTGTGTCTATATTGTTTTAGAAAACATTCCTGGGGGCTGGGGCGTCTTCAATTGGTAGACTGCTCACTTAGCACACAGAACTGTGTAAACAAGGTACAGTGGTGTACACCTGTAATCCAGCACTCAGGAACTGGAGTGGAGTAGAAGGAGCAGAGGTTCAAGGTTATATAGCTATATATAGCTATAGTTGCCAAAAGCCATCTAAGAGAGGCTAAAAACTAGCAGGTGATCTTCCTGAGATGATTTCACCATGGAATGTAAGACTATAGTGGATGAGTCCTTCTAGGCAAGGCCAAAGGGACTACATTTTTTAGAAAGATTCCTGCCATTAATATGCTTTTCCTGTTATTATTAAATATATTTAATAATCACTAGGTATTAGCTTACCCTTTTGGGCAGATTTCTGCAGATCAATGAAGATTCACTTGTTGTGATGCTACGGAGACAAATAGATGATTTCTTAATTCTAAATGATGATCCTATAAGAATTCCTAAAATTATACTAGTAATTATTAATCCCTTTATAATAGGGCTGTTATTAAAGACCTCTCTGATATGAAAACTGAATTAAAACTTTGTCAGTCTTCATGTTTCATGAGTTAATTGCTTCTGAGATAAAAAGAAGGCATTTATACCTTAAAACACATTCCAAGAAGTTGTAGAACAATTAACCAAGGATCATAAAAGGAAATTAATGGTTTATTGTAGGTGCAAGGACAGAAGATAAACGATTGACTGGATTTCTCAATACAAAACTTCAATGATAACTTAGTCACAAAAATTATGATTTTTAACTCTCCATGAATGTGTAAAGCCAGTAACTGAAAATTAATGTTTAGCTAGGTCATTGCTCTTAATGCTGAACACATGTAAATATCTCTGTTGTAAACTTATTCTATTTATGATTTGAATTTATATTTGAATTATGTTTGAACTTTTGTGTTTTTTTTAAAAAAAACACCAGGATTCTTGGACAAACTATGCAATCTATTACACCTAGAAAAGGTACAAAAAACTAAGAACAATTACATTGCATGGCATCATTACATCAGAGCAGGAGGAGGGAGCAAGATTAGAAGGAGAAGGACAGCAGAGTAGATTAACTTAGAAACTAAGAGAATAACTTAGAAATCAAGAAAGCAAATTAGAAGTTTAGAAAGCATATAATCTGATACATTTCCCCTCTTCCTCCTTTTTTCTTTCCCTTAGAAATAAAGAGAACATTAGGGTAGGAGCAGAAGAGAGTAATATACAGAATTCAGAGAACAAAGAACAAAGAGGAAGCTGTAGAGAGAACAGAAAGAGTAGTCAGGCTTCTACTTACCACAGGACAGAACAGGTCTGTTCTTAACAGCAAAGCAGGCTTAGTCTTACTAAAGAAGATAAAGCTTTTTGCTTACAGTCTTGGGTTTAATTCATTTAGCAATAAAAGGGTAGAAGCCTTTTCTTTCTCTATATAGTAAAAATTGTAGCTCATTTGTTATCCAGAATGAATGAGTTCTTTCTGCACTGGCACTTGGGCTTTTGCTCCATATGCATGTGTAATTATGGATGTGTGTGTGCACATATGTAATTATGAGATAAGTAAGTAGCTGAGCCTATGTGCAACGCATGAAGGTGTATGAGTACTGTGCATAAATTTGTACATGAATGTATATGAGTTTAGGCATATTTGCTTGTGTAAAAGCTTTCCCTTCTGCAAGAGACTCTCTTCTGATTCAATAAACATTTATTGCTACAAATTTCCCTCTTGCTTGAGAAATGAGACAAGGATTCTGGGCATGAGAGACAAAAAGCCCTAGTAATGAGGAGGAGCCAGCTACTACTCTAAAGTAACTTAGAATCAAGATAGGTAAATGTTATTATTATATTAAAAAGCAACCCTAATTTCTCTCAAGAACAAATCATGTCACTCTTTTCCCTTGGCTACCTTCAAGAGAGGACCAGAACTCAGGTTGTGAAGTGAACAAAGAAAGAAAGGAAGAAAGAAAGAAAGAAAGAAAGAAAGAAAGAAAGAAAGAAAGAAAGA